>CAUDMG010003885.1:2615000-2635000 GCA_958450375.1 Homarus gammarus | reverse complement strand
AGACGGAGAGTGCGGGGAGATATGATAGAAGTATTCAAGTGGGTGAAAGGAATCAATAAAAGAGATATAGATAAAGTTCTTATAATATCAGAGCAGGATAGGACTCGTAGCAACGGATTTAAGTTGGATAAGTTTAGGTTTAGGAGGGAGATAGGAAGGAACTGGTTCACAAATAGGGTGGTGGACGAGTGGAACAAGCTTAGCAACTTTGTAGTAAGTGCTGGAAAGCTGGAAAGTTTTAAAAGGAGGCTAGATAGATTCATGGATGATAGAGAGTGGTAGTAACTCTCGACAGGAGCTGCCATGCACAGTAGGGTGTGTCATACGGAGGCGAATTTTTTTTTTCTGAGTTTGAAAAATCGGCCCATGGTATTAATGATGTAGTTCTATGTGCAGAATCATGTGATATCTTCAGATTTGAAAAGTTTTTATTTTTTGCTAGGTAAATTTTAACTTGAAATCTTATGAAAATTCAGTATTCCCACCCTTTTACCAACACCACTAAATAGCTTATTTAAAGTAAAGTAAATGTATCAGGTTAATTTATTAGGATGAAAATGATCCAGAATAGTGAAACGAATGATCTTGACACATTGATTAAATTTAATATTCCTTTAGAAAACAAAATCATCAAATACAAAAACCGGTTTTACTACTACGACCCGGTGTTGCTGCACACCATAGAGAACATGTCTTTTTTGCTTCTGTTTCTACTCATCACTTCCCTGCTGACCACCTGAGCTCGGATGTAGCCTTTCCTCCTCTCCTGGCTATACACGTGACTGCTGGCCTCGCTCACTTGCTGTACACAACGCTTTATACTCTGGGTGTGCGAGGGCCAGGCAGGGACATGCATGGGGTTGTCCAGGAAAGCTCTGACTTGAACATTGGTGAGGCTGCAGGTAAGCGGGGGCTCACTGCCAGCCTGGATGTTATCCAGATCTATGAGATCAGTGAGGGTCTTGGCACCTAGATTGACTTCAGGAGTCTTCCTGACCCTGAAGGAATCGTCACCAACTGATTCGTCATGCCCAAAACCTCTCATAAGTCTCATATCCAAAATCTTTTTGACTGCCACTCTTCTCTCCTCCTCATCCTTACTGCAGAGCATTGTCTGCAGAACTGCCTCGGGATGAGCATACCAGGAAGATCTCCTCACAGTCTGCTCCACAATCTGAACAACCTTCCTTGGCTGACTCCTCAGGAGCTCAAGCTGGAAGAGAACATGCCTCGGACCTTCGGAGAACGATGACTTGACCTTGGTGTTGAACCAATTTGGCAAGTAGACACTCACGATGAATTGGACAATAAGTCTCAGGTTGTGAAGCTGGTTCCCTTTCAGTTTATGATGAGCGACCCAAATTCTGCAGAACCTGAGAGCCGTTGTGAGCCACCTAGAATGTGAGACTGGACCTATCTGCAGGTAAGCAAGTCTATCAGGCATGACCCCAGTTTTGATGGCACTGCAAATCATGTAACCATAGTACTGGTCAGTACTCAGGTCGTCAATGACAGTATGTGCAAGCTCAACGAGTGGAGGGCCAACTGTGATTTTTTCAAAGCTCGGATTTAGTTCTAACTCAGTGGCAGAGTCCAGCATCTTGCCAAGAGGACCAGACCATCTGTTGTTTGAAAGAGTCTTGCCATCCAGCTCCTGGATCAGATGTCTGAGTGGCAACTCGTTGGTGTGGAGGTCACAAACAATCCAGACCAGCTTCCTCCCAATCTTCCGCTCTATCCACTGCATGACCCCCCCCTTGCCACCCTGTGTTCGTGTTGGTGCTGTCCCCTCCAATGGCCTGCAGGGTCTGGTCTACGTTCCTCTCTCTGAGCCAGTTCACAATGTTATCTGCCACTATCTCAGCTGGTTTCCTGATGTCATCTTTCTCTGGAGTGAAATGCCACAAACACTTCCCTCCTGGTTCACTGCAGCAGGAGTAGTGATCCTCCTTCACCATGGCAGGGAACAACTTGTCAGAATCTCCAACTTTCATGAACGCTTTAGTGTCATCCCTTCTCCCATCAAAGAACAAACAATTGATTCCATTTTCTCTTATCCCCTTATCAAACTCCTCTTCTAGGTTACTGACAAGTTTCTCCTGAGCTCTCCTTACTTTGTTATGATCTATCACCAGGTGAACATCATCAGGTGTTATCAAACCACCGTCAATCCAGGCAGCTGTTGCTATCTCTGCAGTTTCTCTGAGACCAGTGTGGTGTCGCATGCTGGCCAGAGCTATGCTCGGGATGTCTTTCCTATTTCGAATCTTATGCCTGGAAGGTTTGGGATCATTATTTTCTGGGTTAGGGACAAAGTCACCATTCTCCTGGTCAGCACTCGGATCAGCCATGGGGAAGTCATTAAACTCTGAATCAGCTTGACTCCAATCATCGGCCTTTTTTACCTCACCCTGGGCCTTCTCAAGTCTCTTTTCCTCGGCAACTCTTCTCCTCTTCTGTCTCTCTGTGGCAGCCTTCTGTCTCTTGGACTCCGGAATATCTTGGCTAGAAATCATGAGAGCCCCTATACTGCCAGTCTAATCTCTCTGTGCTTTGACAAATGCCAGTTCGATCACAGGAATCTTCAGTTCACGCTTGCAAATACAGGAGATGTGGGCCTCGGATTTACAGTCACGATCGCATCCAAACTCAGGACAGAGAACAATTGGGCACTTGCAAGTAATTATGTCAAATAACTGGTCCAGTTGCTTGGCAAAGCTGTCCTTAACTGCAAGTTTTCCTCTCCCAAGAGAGATATCTCTTGCCTTTTCCCAACTGGCTAGCAGTCTCTCACTAATCTTCTTCTGACTTGTTATGACTGGAGGCTTGAACTGAGCGTTAGCCAGAGTGTACTGTGCCAAGACAGCTTTGGTCATATCACTGGCAATGTCTTTGTTTGTGTAAGTTCTTTGGTTCTTTTCACTGATTTGCCTGATTAAAACACCGTATCTCAAAGCATCTCTCAATGTAGGCAACTCCGACTTCAGGAGCTCTCTCCCAGACCCAAGATAGTGACTGAGATGGCTGGATTTTTGGTTCCTCGTCCTGACACAAGCAGCCATCGCAAATATTATCAACTTATAAATGCATCAGAATCTAAAACAGAAAAAAATATTGTGAGTTGGGTTGTTAAAGAATGAAGTCAGAAAGCAATGTTCACTATTTAATTGTAATGCACTAATGCAGCTGTACGTTAGATTTTCGATAAATTTCACGCTAAAATTTACCTAGCAAAAGGTTGCAAAATATTGACACTGAAATTATTTTCTGTTTATATACACTAAAATCTACCAAAAAAGTGATGGGCCATTAGTTTTAGCTGATCTTCCCTCCTATGACACACCCTAATGCACAGGCCAACCGGCCTATTGCAGACTCCTTATTTTCTTATGTTCTTATGATGATGATGGGGAACTGTTTCCATAAAAATAGAATTAAATCAGGTTGAGATAATTAAAAATGATAGTGAACACGGTCATGATAGTTTAGTAATAATAATATTAATAATAATAATATTAATAATAATAATATTAATAATATTAATAATAATAATAATAATTATAATAATATTAATAATAATAATAATAATAATAATAATAATAACAATAATAATAATAATAATAATAAAAATAATAATAATAATAATAATAATAATAATAATAATAATAATAATAATAATAATAATAATAATAATAATAATAATAATAATAATAAATAATAATAATAATAATAAGTTTCATCTCCAGTGTCATCGATAAACAACACACACACACACACACACACACAGGCCTGTACAACACGCCGCCCTCCTGGAAGATAGTCTCCCCTAAGCGGATTAACCCAATTACCGCTCGTTACTAATCGCGTATAAATCGCTAATAACCAATTAGACCACACGTCTTAACTAACTAAAGATGTACACTAACTAGCCAATTACACATAATTAAACTGTCATTTACATATACTTACTAGCCAATTACATACATTAACTAACCAATTACACATGTTAACGAGCTAATTACACGTCCTAAACTAATTAATTATTGACCATATACCAATTAACCGATGACACATACGTTACCCAATTACACGTCCAAATTAACCAATTAATTTACCCCTATTAACTACCAATTATAGGCTCCCCGGAAGTTCATCCACCCGTTAGAACGTATATTAAGCAAAAATAGAGCCACCTAAACCAATTTCATCTCCTCCTTAACTAACCAATTACAGGTCACTGATAATCATATTTAACTCCCATATAACCAATTACAATTCAAGTTAACTGTTACAAGTCCCAATTAGAGGTTCCAAAAGGAGGTCATTGGTAACAGCCTAATTAGTGTACGCGGACACAGCCTAACGACTACTATTAATAAATGACCTTAATCCCGACCAGGCCATCACAAACACCAAGGGGGGAGGGGGAGAGGAAAGGAGCAGTCAGGTGTGGTGGTGAAAGGTGTGGCTTCCTCCCTCCTTCCCTCCTTCCCTCCTCCATCTACCTCTCTTTCCCTCCCTCCCTCCTTCATCTACCTCCCCCTCCCTCCCTCCCTCCCTCCCTCCCTCTCTCCATCTTTTCTGCCCCCTCTCAATCTTCTTTCTTCTCTTTATGAGTTTCATCACCTTTTCTGCCTCACTTCCTCTTTATCCTTCCTCCACCTCTCCCTCACCTTTCCTCCATCTCTCCCTCACCCTTCCTCCACCTCTCCCTCACCCTCCCTCCACCTCTCCCTCACCTTTCCTCCATCTCTCCCTCACCCTTCCTCCACCTCTCCCTCACCCTCCCTCCACCTCTCCCTCATCCTTTCTCCAGCTCTCCCTCAAACTTCCTCCACCTCTCCCTCACCTTTCCTCCACCTCTCCCTCACCCTTCCTCCACCTCTCCCTCACCTTTCCTCCACCTCTCCCTCACCCTTCCTCCACCTCTCCCTCACCCTTCCTCCACCTCTCCCTCACCTTTCCTCCACCTCTCCCTCACCCTTCCTCCACCTCTCCCTCAAACTTCCTCCACCTCTCCCTCACCTTTCCTCCACCTCTCCCTCACCCTTCCTCCACCTCTCCCTCACCTTTCCTCCACCTCTCCCTCACCCTTCCTCCACCTCTCCCTCACCCTTCCTCCACCTCTCCCTCACCCTTCCTCCACCTCTCCCTCACCTTTCCTCCACCTCTCCCTCACCTTTCCTCCACCTCTCCCTCACCCTTCCTCCACCTCTCCCTCAAACTTCCTCCACCTCTCCCTCACCTTTCCTCCACCTCTCCCTCACCCTTCCTCCACCTCTCCCTCACCCTCCCTCCACCTCTCCCTCACCCTTCCTCCACCTCTCCCTCACCCTTCCTCCACCTCTCCCTCACCCTCCCTCCACCTCTCCCTCACCCTTCCTCCACCTCTCCCTCACCCTTCCTCCACCTCTCCCTCACCCTTCCTCCACCTCTCCCTCACCCTCCCTCCACCTCTCCCTCACCCTTCCTCCACCTCTCCCTCACCCTCCCTCCACCTCTCCCTCACCCTTCCTCCACCTCTCCCTCACCCTTCCTCCACCTCTCCCTCACCCTTCCTCCACCTCTCCCTCACCCTCCCTCCACCTCTCCCTCACCCTTCCTCCACCTCTCCCTCACCCTTCCTCCACCTCTCCCTCAAACTTCCTCCACCTCTCCCTCACCTTTCCTCCACCTCTCCCTCACCTTTCCTCCACCTCTCCCTCACCCTCCCTCCACCTCTCCCTCACCCTTCCTCCACCTCTCCCTCACCTTTCCTCCACCTCTCCCTCACCCTCCCTCCACCTCTCCCTCACCCTTCCTCCACCTCTCCCTCAAACTTCCTCCACCTCTCCCTCACCCTCCCTCCACCTCTCCCTCAAACTTCCTCCACCTCTCCCTCACCCTTCCTCCACCTCTCCCTCACCTTTCCTCCACCTCTCCCTCACCCTCCCTCCACCTCTCCCTCACCCTTCCTCCACCTCTCCCTCACCTTTCCTCCACCTCTCCCTCACCTTTCCTCCACCTCTCCCTCACCCTTCCTCCACCTCTCCCTCACCCTCCCTCCACCTCTCCCTCACCCTTCCTCCACCTCTCCCTCACCCTTCCTCCACCTCTCCCTCACCCTTCCTCCACCTCTCCCTCACCCTTCCTCCACCTCTCCCTCAAACTTCCTCCACCTCTCCCTCACCCTCCCTCCACCTTTCATAGAGGTGAAAAACAGCAGGAAATAAACTTAAAATATAAAAGAATAAAAATAAAAAATAAAAATAACAAGAACAGGGTTAGGTTAGGTTAGGTTAGGTTAGGTTAGGTTAGGTTAGGTTACGTTAGGTTACGTTAGGTTACGTTACGTTACGTTAGATAGGATTTTGTCAGGGGAGGGTATCAAGCCAGTAGTGTGTCTTAGTGTAGGATGTAACGACATAGGAAAGGTTAGGAGTGAGGAACTTTTCAGGAGGTATAGGGAGGAGCTGGGGAAGATTAGAGATAGGGGAGGGATCCCGATAGTATGTGGTGTCTTACCTAGAAGAGGAGCTGGCGGTGAATTGCTGTCCAGGGCAATTGCTATAAATTGCCGACTGGAAAAACATTGTGCAAGCAATGGTTGGGCGTTCATTGAAAACTGGCAACCATTCTGGTGAACTGGGTTACGCCCCTCTGTGGGCCGAGTTAGAGAATGCCAAGGAAAAAAACCCTGAAATTAGAGTTAGAAAACTTGAAATTAAAGGAAGAGGTAGCAAGGATGAAGGAAGAAACGAGACAAGGAAAGCCGGTGAATGACGATAACTCTGAGGAATGGAAGGTTGTGAGGAGAGGGACGACCAAACTGGTGGTGAAGAAACTCACCAAGGATACCACAACAACGACAACAACAGCTAAGTGTACCAACTCATTCAGTCCCGGCCATGGCCTATTTCTGATATCACTCAATTCTGGTTACTCTCATTATTCTCGTCCGACTCATCTCTCTCCCGTTCAGGTCGTCACTCTGTTCACTCACACAGAGTCTCGCTCGTCCTCTTCCCAGGTCGGGAGGGAGACTTACCGACCAGACCCCGGCGTCACCAGCTAAGCAGTCTCCCAAACGAGCCCAGCAACCGCTGGGCCTCCGTCAGGTTACACGTGAGTCATTGTCAGAGCTATCCCTAGGGTGAGTTACCTATTGTGGGAAGCGTATTCATTCATGTTTGTGTCCGTGAGTCAGTATCCAGTAACGTAAATATAATGTCCTAGTAACGTCGATATAATATTGATATTAATGTGTCTGTGTCATTGAGTGGAATAATAAATAGTTGTATCGAAGTGGTGTTTGAGAAGTTGTGCCTTAAGAAAGTAATATAAAATATATGTGTATTGACGTATAAGATAAGTGGAAATAACTGACACGGCCACGCTACCAAACTTCCTGTCTTTACATCCTCCTACTATAAATACTCTACTTATATGTAGTATCCTCTTCTTGTGAGAATTTAATCATTACAATGAATTGACAGCAAAATACAACAACCTGTGCATTATGGGGGATTTCAACTTCAGAAATATTGACTGGGACAACATTATAGGTGACAATGAATCTGAAGACTTCCTAGACGCAGTGCAGGACATTTTTTTTAAAACAACTTATTACAGAACCTACTAGAGGTGACAATATACTAGACCTAGTATTAACAAATAAAAAAAATATTATCAGAGATATCACAATAGGGGAAGAACTAGGGAACAGTGATCACAGAGAAATCAGGTTCACCCTAAATTGGGAAACGAAAAATAATGACAATATGGTCAGAGACCCAGACTTTCGATCGGCGGATTATGAGGGGATAAGAAGGTGAGGTCACCTGGGAACGGTCAGGTCAGTCCCTGGTAGGAATGGGTGAGGTCACCGGCGACACAAAAATTTATGACTATACTAAATTCACTAGTACATTACGTAAAGCACAGGAACAAAATATACCATACAGAAAAATTAGGTTAAATAAGAATGAGTCAAGGTGGTTGACCAAAAAGCTTAAAAATGACTTAGAAATAAAGAAAGGAATTTATAAAAAATTAAAGGGAGGGGAGGAGAAACTCAGAGATAGGTATAATGAACTATCTAGGAATTTTAAGAAAAATGTAAGGAAGGCAAAGAGGGACTACGAAATCAGGATAGCAAGAGAATCCAAGGCGAATCCCAAGAGATATATCCAGGTATATAGGACAAAGGTCAAGGACAAAGTGGGGCCTTCAAAGTCAGAAAGAGGGGAAGTGATCGATGATAGTGAGAAAATAAGCAAAGCATTAAATACCTACTTCTTATCAGTTTTCACAGAAGAAATTCAATAGAAAATGCCAGAGGTGGAACTGATATTTAGGGGAAATGAACAAGAGAAATTAAAGAATATCACTATCAGAAAAGAGGATGTTCTTAAGAAGATTTATAAATTAAAGAAGACAAAATCCCCAGGGCCAGATGAAATTTTCCCTCAAGTTTGAAAGAGTGTAAGGAACAGATTAGCGGACCCCTCGTAAATTTATTTACAAACTCATTAGACACGGGAGTGTGCCAGACTTGTGGAAACAGGCAAATGTAGTACCCATATACAAAAAGGGAGACAGAGCATCAGCGTCAAATTACAGGCCGATTAGTTTGACGTTAGTAGTGGGGAAATTTTTTTAAACAATTATGGCAAATAGCATCTGATCTCATTTAGAGAAAAACAAATTAATCTACGACTCTCAACATGGGTTTACAAAGGGAAAATCTTGCCTAACAAATCTGCTGACGATTTTTAGGAAAGTCTTCGAGGTAGTTAGATAATGACGAAAATTACGATGCTATTTACTTAGAATTTAACAAAGCGTTTGACAGAGCACCGCATCAGAGGCTTCTGAGAAAACTTAATGCTCACCGTATCAAGGGGAAAGTTTTAATTAGGATAAAATCATGGTACACCGATAGAACAAAGAGGGTCAGCGTAGATGGTGTTAAATCTGAGTGGGGCCGTGTAACCAGTGGGGTTCCCCAGGGGTCAGTACTGGGCCAACTCCTGTTCATAATCTACATAAACGATCTAAATACTGGGATCAGCAGTGACATAAACAAGTTTGAGGATGACACCAAAATAGGGCGGCAGATTAATTAAGGGCAGGATGCAAATGCACTACAGGAGGATGTAAATAAACTGCAAGAGTGGTCAAGAAAATGGCAAATGAAATTTAACACCAGCAAGTGCAGCGTACTTAATATTGGAAGAACAAATACTGTCAATGTATACAGCCTTAACACCATCAACCTAGAGAAGTCGACTTGTGAAAGAGACTTATGGGTACTTGTAAGCCCGAACCTACGCCTAGAAAACAGTGCGTTAATGTTCGAAATAAGGGAAACATAATATTAGGTTTTATATCTAGAAGTGTAAGTAATAAGAGTGCCGAGGTCATATTGCAACTATATCTTGAGCTATTCAGGCCGCACCTCAATAATGCTGTTCAGTTCTGGTGCCCTTATTATAGAATGGATATCAATTCACTAGAGTCGGTGCAGCGAAGAATGACAAAAATGATTCCGGGACTTGGAAACCTTCCATATCAAGATAGATTAAAGAAACTAGCCTTGCATTCCCTAGAAAGACGAAGAGTGCGGGGAGATATGATAGAAGTATTTAAGTGGGTGAAAGGAATCAATAAGGAGGATATAGATAAAGTTCTTATAATATCCGAGCAGGATAGGACTCGTAGCAACAGATTTAAGTTGGATAAGTTTAGGTTTAGGATGGAGATAGGCAGGAACTGGTTCACAAATAGGGTGGTGGACGAAGGGAACAAGCTTAGCAACTTTGTAGTAAGTGCCGGAATGCTGCAAAGTCTTAAAAGGAGGCTAGATAGATTCATGGATGATAGAGAGTTGTAGTAACTCTCGACAGGAGCTGCCATGCATAGGCCAACCGGCCTATTGCAGGCTCCTTATTTTCTTATGTTCTTGTTATGTTCTTATGTTTTGTTATGTTATGTTACGTTACGTTACGATTGGTCAGGTTAGGTTACGTTATGTTATGTTACGTTAAGTTAGGTTAGGTTTGGTTAGGTTAAGTTAGGTTAGTTTACGTTACGTTAAGTTAGGTTAGGTTAGGTTGGGCTAGGTTAGGTTACAATAAATTTTATATATTATTCCCCCGTGAGTTTTATTCCCCCCCCCGTGGACACCGCCTGGGGAATGATTGACCGGGCGATCGAACAGAAAAGACAAATTCTATATCTCTCCTTTTGACGCCGGGGAGTAATAAAAAGATGAACGCACACAGTGATCTTACACAGCCGGGAGATAAAAGACTGAGGGGAAGCAGGATACAACATGATAGGGAGGGGAGGTAGGATACAACATGATATGGAGGGGATGCGGATACAACATGATAGGGAGGGGAGGCAGGATACAACATGACATGGAGGGGAAGCAGGATACATCATGAGTGCGAGGAGGGGGCGGGATACAACATGATAGGGAGGGAAGGCAGGATACAGCATGATAGGGAGAGGAGATATGATATAACATGATAGGGAGGGGAGGCAGGATACAACATGATACGGAGGGGAGGCAGGATACAACATAATAGGGAGGAGAGGCAGGATACAACATGAGAGGGAGGAAGTAGGATACAACATGATTTGGAGGGGAGGCAGGATACAACATGATAAGGGAAAGTGGGCAGGATACACCATGATAGGGAGGGGAGGCAGGATACAACATGATAGGGAGGGGTGGCAGGATAGAACATGATAGGGAAGGAAGACAGGATATAACATGATAGGGGAAACAAGATACAACATAATAGAGAGGGGAGGCAGGATACAACAAGATAGGGAGGGGAGGCTGGGTACAACATGATAGGGAGGGGAGGCAGATACAACATGATAGGGAGGAGAAGCAGGATATAACATGACATGGAGGGGAAGCAGGATACATCATGATAGGGACGGGAAGCAGGATACAACATGATTGGGAGTAGGGGGCAGGATACAACATGATATGGAGGGGAGGTAGGATACAACATGATAGGGAGGGGAGGGTGGATACAACATGAAAGGGAGGGGAGGCTGGATATAACATGATAGAGAGGGGAGGCAGAATGCAACACAACATGATAGGGAGGGGAGGCAGAATGCAACATGATAGGGAGGGGAGGAAGGATATAACATGATAGGGAGGGGAGGCAGGATATAACATGATAGGGGGGGAGGCAGGATACAACATGATATAGAGAGAAACTGTGTCCAATATGTAGAGAGAGGAGAGGAGAAGAGGAGCGTAGGAGAGGAGAGAGGAGAAGGGGAGGGCAGAGGAGAAGAAGAGGAGAGGAGAGGAGAGGAGAGGAGAGGAGAGAGGAGAGGAGAGAGGAGAAGAGAGGAGAGGAGAGGAGAGGAGAGGAGAGAGGAGAAGAGAGGAGAGGAGAGGAGAGAGGAGAAGAGAGGAGAGGAGAGGAGAGGAGAGAGGAGAGGAGAGGAGAGGAGAGGAGAGTAGAGGAGAGAAGAGAAGAGAGGAGAGGAGAGGAGAGGAGAGGAGAGGAGAGGAGAGGAGAGAAGAGAAGAGAGGAGAGGAGAGGAGAGAGGAGAAGAGAGGAGAGGAGAGGAGAGGAGAGGAGAGGAGAGTAGAGGAGAGAGGAGAGGAGAGGAGAGGAGAGAGGAGAAGAGAGGAGAGGAGAGGAGAGAGGAGAAGAGAGGAGAGGAGAGGAGAGGAGAGAGGAGAAGAGAGGAGAGGAGAGGAGAGGAGAGGAGAGAGGAGAGGAGAGGAGAGGAGAGGAGAGGAGAGGAGAGGAGAGAGGAGAAGAGAGGAGAGGAGAGGAGAGGAGAGGAGAGGAGAGGAGAGGAGAGAGGAGAAGAGAGGAGAGGAGAGGAGAGGAGAGGAGAGGAGAGAGGAGAGGAGAGGAGAGGAGAGGAGAGGAGAGGAGAGGAGAGGAGAAGAGAGGAGAGGTGAGGAGAGAGGAGAAGAGAGGAGAGGAGAGGAGAGGAGAGAGGAGAAGAGAGGAGAAGAGAGGAGAGAAGAGAGGAGAGGAGAGGAGAGGAGAGAGGAGAGGAGAGGAGAGGAGAGTAGAGGAGAGAGGAGAAGAGAGGAGAGGAGAGGAGAGGAGAGGAGAGGAGAGTAGAGGAGAGAGGAGAAGAGAGGAGAGGAGAGGAGAGGAGAGGAGAGGAGAGAGGAGAAGAGAGGAGAGGAGAGGAGAGGAGAGGAGAGTAGAGGAGAGGAGAGGAGAGGAGAGAGGAGAGGAGAGGAGAGGAGAGGAGAGGAGAGAGGAGAAGAGAGGAGAGGAGAGGAGAGGAGAGGAGAGGAGAGGAGAGTAGAGGAGAGAGGAGAGGAGAGGAGAGGAGAGGAGAGGAGAGATGAGAAGAGAGGAGAGGAGAGGAGAGGAGAGGAGAGGAGAGGAGTGGAGAGAGGAGAAGATGAGGAGACAAAAAGAGGAGGAGAGGAGAAGAGGAGAGGAGAGGGGAGAAGAGAGGAGAGGAGAGGACCCATGAAGCTCTGTTGGTAGTGAAGGCTGAAGAACTGATTAATGGTGCTGACAGTAGCTGATTAATGGTGCTGACAGTGGATGATTAATGGTGCTGACAGTAGCTGATTAATGGTGCTGACAGTAGCTGATTAATGGTGCTGACAGTGGATGATTAATGGTGCTGACAGTGGATGATTAATGGTGCTGACGGTGGATGATTAATGGTGCTGACAGTAGCTGGTTAATGGTGCTGACAGTGGATGATTAATGGTGCTGACAGTGGATGATTAATGGTGCTGACGGTGGATGATTAATGGTGCTGACAGTAGCTGATTAATGGTGCTGACAGTGGATGATTAATGGTGCTGACAGTGGCTGATTAATGGTGCTGACGGTGGATGATTAATGGTGCTGACAGTGGCTGATTAATGGTGCTGACAGTGGATGATTAATGGTGCTGACAGTGGCTGATTAATGGTGCTGACGGTGGATGATTAATGGTGCTGACAGTAGCTGGTTAATGGTGCTGACAGTGGATGATTAATGGTGCTGACAGTGGATGATTAATGGTGCTGACAGTGGATGATTAATGGTGCTGACAGTAGCTGATTAATGGTACTGACAGTGGATGATTAATGGTGCTGACAGTAGCTGATTAATGGTACTGACAGTGGATGATTAATGGTGCTGACAGTAGCTGATTAATGGTGCTGACAGTAGCTGATTAATGGTACTGACAGTGGATGATTAATGGTGCTGACAGTAGCTGATTAATGGCACTGACAGTGGATGATTAATGGTGCTGACAGTAGCTGATTAATGGTGCTGACAGTAGCTGATTAATGGTGCTGACAGTAGCTGATTAATGGCGCTGACAGTGGATGATTAATGGTGCTGACAGTGGATGATTAATGGTGCTGACAGTGGATGATTAATGGTGCTGACAGTAGCTGATTAATGGTGCTGACAGTAGCTGATTAATGGTGCTGACAGTAGTTGATTAATGGTACTGACAGTGGATGATTAATGGTGCTGACAGTGGCTGAGTAATGGTGCTGACAGTGGCTGATTAATGGTGCTGACAGTGGCTGATTAATGATGCTGACAGTGGCTGATTAATGGTGCTGACAGTGGCTGATTAATGATGCTGACAGTGGCTGATTAATGGTGCTGACAGTTGATGATTAATGGTGCTGACAGTAGCTAATTAATGGTGCTGACAGTGGATGATTAATGGTGCTGACAGTGGATGATTAATGGTGCTGACAGTGGCTGATTAATTGTGCTGACAAAGTGGATGATTAATGGTGCTGACAGTAGCTGATTAACGGTGCTGACAGTGGCTGATTAATGGTGCTGACAGTGGCTGATTAATGGTGCCGACAGTGGCTGGTTAATGGTGCTGACAGTAGCTGATTAATGGTGCTGACAGTAGCTAATTAATGGTGCTGACAGTGGATGATTAATGGTGCTGACAGTGGCTGATTAATTGTGCTGACAAAGTGGATGATTAATGGTGCTGACAGTAGCTGATTAACGGTGCTGACAGTGGCTGATTAATGGTGCTGACAGTGGCTGATTAATGGTGCCGACAGTGGTTGGTTAATGGTGCTGACAGACCCTCACCTCTACCTGACAGTGGGTGATTAATGGCGCTGACAGTGGATGATTAATGGTGCTGACAGTGGCTGATTAATGGTGCTGACAGTAGCTAATTAATGGCGCTGACAGTGGATGATTAATGGTGCTGACAGTAGCTGATTAATGGTACTGACAGTAGCTGATTAATGGTACTGACAGTGGATGATTAATGGTACTGACAGTAGCTGATTAATGGTGCTGACAGTAGCTAATTAATGGTGCTGACAGTGGATGATTAATGGTGCTGACAGTAGCTGATTAATGGTACTGACAGTAGCTGATTAATGGTGCTGACAGTGGCTGATTAATGGTGCCGACAGTGGCTGGTTAATGGTGCTGACAGTGGATGATTAATGGTGCTGACAGACCCTCACCTCTACCTGACAGTGGATGATTAATGGTGCTTACAGTGGGTGATTAATGATGTTGACAGTACCTGTCTAATAGTGCTGACAGTGGTTGATTAATAGTGCTGACAGTGGCTGATTAATGGTGCTGACAGTAGCTAATTAATGGTGCTGACAGTAGCTGATTAATGGTGCTGACAGTGGATGATTAATGGTGCTGACAGTGGATGATTAATGGTGCTGACAGTGGATGATTAATGGTGCTGACAGTAGCTAATTAATGGTGCTGACAGTAGTTAATTAATGGTGCTGACAGTGGATGATTAATGGTGCTGACAGTGGCTGATTAACAGTGCTGACAGTGGTTGATTAATTGGTGCTGACAGTGACTGACTAATGGTGCTCATAAAGACACCCTCATTCCGCCCTCCTGGCAGACAGACAAACAGACAGGTTAATGGAGGCAACATGGACAGGCAGGAGAGACAGGTTAATGGAGGCAACATAGACGGGCAGGAGAGACAGGTTAATGGAGGCAACATGGACGGGCAGGAGAGACAGGTTAATGGAGGCAACATGGAGAAGCAGGAGAGACAGGTTAATGGAGGCAACATGGACAGGCAGGAGAGACAGGTTAATGGAGGCAACATGGAGAAGCAGGAGAGACAGGTTAATGGAGGCAACATAGACGGGCAGGAGAGACAGGTTAATGGAGGCAACATAGACAGGCAGGAGAGACAGGTTAATGGAGGTAACATGGAGAAGCAGGAGAGACAGGTTAATGGAGGCAACATGGACAGGCAGGAGAGACAGGTTAATGGAGGCAACATGGACAGGCAGGAGAGACAGGTTAATGGAGGCAACATAGACGGGCAGGAGAGACAGGTTAATGGAGGCAACATGGACAGGCAGGAGAGACAGGTTAATGGAGGCAACATGGACAGGAGAGAGATTACACTAAAATGAAAGAGAGAGAGAGAGAGAGAGAGAGAGAGAGAGAGAGAGAGAGAGAGGCGCCTCACTTTACCGACGATATCATAATATTTACATCACATTACAGCTGAGTAAAACACACACACACACACACACACACACACACACACACACTTAACTTTGATTGACCTTAATTCTTTTTTTTTTACCTTTAACCTCATCCCGAATTAGAGTGATTAGGCAATTATTGATGACCTGTATCGTGACCCCGTGCAGGAGCTCCCTAAGGACTGGGTAAACTACATCCTCCATCAATGTTGTTATGTCACCCTCGTAACTCCCTGCTGACCGCCATGGGACTAACAGACTCGTTTTGTGGGTTTTCCGATTATTATTTTTTTTTTTTTGCCGAGTTTATTGTTTGGCCATTTAGGTGATGACCTCTGTGGGAGATGGGGGTTGGGGGGGGGGTCACTGGGGGTTGGGGAGGTTACTGGGAGGTGGGGATCACGAGGGTGGGGGTATGGGGTAGGGAGTCGCTAGGGATTGGGGTTGTTATGGGTTACCGACGGAATATCCTCTCAGTGAGTCCGTTTATACACTGGTAATTGCCTCACCCATGTTGTTCCCCTCGACCAATTTTTGTTGATTCGTTTTCAGGTTTGTGTTGAATTTAGTGAGGTGTTGTTGGGCGGTATTGATTTCCTTACCTTTTCTTTCTCTCACTACAAGACAATCGTACAGTACCCAGTTGGTGATAAGTTTGAGAGTTCCTTAATCAGCAAGTTGAGTTGTGTCTCTGTTGACGTCTTTAGTGGAGGAGATAGTCTACTAGCCACTGTGTTGAATAAAATCATATGACGTTAGGTGAATAAAATAGTAAAAGTGGCGTCCTCGTAATAAAGGTGTAAAGAGAATTAGAGAATTACCTGCTTCATGTGAGTCATTGTCTTACAGCAGGTGCTTCGAGAAAAATATAACATGGTAAGAAGTTTGTTGTTTTCTTCCCAGATGTTACGGCAAACCAGGTAATCTTAATTATGATTATTCAGACTAATTAATTGTCATTGACCTCAAAAACAGAATGACAGACCGAGTCATTATTTTGAATGTGACGCCTGATTGAGGCAAGACTGAATTTCCTTTAACTCTCGACTCACGTTGCAGATCTCCAATCTCTACCGACAACTCCACAATGACAGTTTCTGATTGGCCAAATGCCAATTATGGTAATTAATCTCGTGAGCGGACGAACAAAAGCCTCTGGTTCAAGTAATACTGCCAGGGTAGGAGGAGGGAAGGTCAAACAGACAGACATGTAGAGTTGGGATCATTTCCGACTGGTACAGTCTCACCCAAAAGTTCGTTAACTCTCCCAGCCAGCTATTGCTACACTGCCTGCTTCAGATGTATGAACTTGAGTCTGTTACTTCAAACCTTTAGATTCATTCATATCGGTTTCATGTTCTTGTTTGTACCGAGACAGTTTCAAACATCTGAAGCAGGCAGTGCAGCAATAGCTGGCTGGGAGAGTTAATGAGAACTTTTGGGCGAGACTGTACAATCAACGTTGTCAATCTACCTTCTCCGTGATGTGTAAACCCTGAGAGTATCGACACGTGAATCAGAAGCCTCTAAGTTACGGGGACCACAATGATAGTCCGGCAACGTTCACATCGATTAAGTGATGTAGTACGGACGCTTTTCATTCATTTAACGTGGAGTGAATAATACCTGTCCTGCAGTGTATAATGTAAGGCTGAAACAGTTGGTAACACAGTATAAATCTATCACTTATTCATCCACAAGCAAAGAGGAAGAGACGTTTTGTATAGTGCCAGGCTTTAAGGGATATGGTGATGGAGTGTGGTGTGGTGTGGTGGAGTGTGGTGTGGCGTGGTGTGGTGATGGAATGTGGTGTGATGTGGTGGAGTGTGGTGTGGCGTGGTGTGGTGATGGAGTGTGGTGTGGTGTGGTGGAGTGTGGTGTGGCGTGGTGTGGTGATGGAGTGTGGTGTGGTGTGGTGGAGTGTGGTGTGGCGTGGTGTGGCGTGGTGTGGTGATGGAGTGTGGTATGATGGAGTGTGGTGTGGTGTGGTGGAGTGTGGTGTGGCGTGGTGTGGTGTCGTGTGGTGATGGAGTGTGGTATGATGGAGTGTGGTGTGGTGTGGTGGAGTGTGGTGTGGCGTGGTGTGGTGATGGAATGTGGTGTGGTGTGGTGGAGTGTGGTGTGGCGTGGTGTGGCGTGGTGTGGTGTGGTGTGGTGTCGTGTGGTGATGGAGTGTGGTATGGTGGAGTGTGGTGTGGTGTGGTGATGCAGTGTGGTGTGGTGATGGAGTGTGGTGTGGTGATGGAGTGTGGTGTGGTGGTGGTGTGGTGCCTTGGATTCTAAAAGACAAAGTCAATAATCTGGCCTGTGGCATTGCTGTCCAATCACTGAATAATTTTACCACCAGTGGACAGACTCACGACACGATAGACTGACTAATGTTAGCTACCTACCACAGTTCTGCCATCTGTCAGTTCTGTCTACCTGGATGAAATTTAGACAGATAACAACAGAAGCACAGCAGGTAGTTCCTTCTGGTGGGGGATTATCCTGGATTAAGGAGGCCACACCCTAGCTAACTGTCCCTCAGGTCCCAAGATCCTGTGCAGACCCCCACTAAGCGATCCAGTAGCCGAGGGGGGGGGGGCAGGAAGGGGGGCACGGGAGGGGCTAGGAGGGGCAGGGGGATTATCAGCTACCAAATACTGGAAAGTTAAATTCTGATCGTGTCGGACTCCTCAACTGTAGCGAGGCGCCATGAAGCAGTAGCAGGTAGCACTACAGAGGTCTCGAGAACTGTAACAGGTAAAAGATAACACTACAGAAGTCTCGAGAACTGTAACAGGTAAAAGATAACACTACAGAAGTCTCGAGAACTGTAACAGGTAAAAGATAACACTACAGAGGTCTCGAGAACTGTAACAGGTAATAGATAACACTACAGAGGTCTCGAGAACTGTAACAGGTAAGAGATAACACTACAGAGGTCTCGAGAACTTCTACAATTTGAGAACATTTTTCCATAAGCAATAGCGTCTTGGATACTGGCAACATTTACAAGAGACAAAGAGACTTTATAGAACAGTGACGGTATAGATATGAACTGTTATCTCTCTCTCTCTCTCTCTCTCTCTCTCTCTCTCTCTCTTATCCCAATATCAGTAAGACAAGATTCCACACACACACAAATAATAATAATAATAATAATGATAATAATAATAATAATAATAATAATAATAATAATAATAATAATAATAATAATAATTAAATAAACAAAATTTAACAAGATTAAAAATATCAGCCTCGCTTTGACATAATATCTGATCCAGTGACAGACACACAGACAGACAGACAGACAGACACCCAGACAAAGGCATTAACATTCAGAGGAGATGCAATCTACGAGTCAGTCTAGCCCACACACACGTTGTAACCCACACAGTCTAGCCTACACACACGTTGTAACCCACACAGTCTAGCCCACACACACGTTGTAACCCACACAGTCTAGCCTACACACACGTTGTAACCCACACAGTCTAGCCTACACACACGTTGTAACCCACACAGTCTAGCCAACACACACGTTGTAACCCACACAGTCTAGCCCACACACACGTTGTAACCCACACAGTCTAGCCCACACACACGATGTAACCCACACAGTCTAGCCCACACACACGTTGTAACCCACACAGTCTAGCCCACACACACGTTGTAACCCACACAGTCTAGCCCACACACACGTTATAACCCACACAGTCTAGCCCACACACACGTTGTAACCCACACAGTCTAGCCCACACACACGTTGTAACCCACACAGTCTAGCCCACACACACGTTGTAACCCACACAGTCTAGCCCACACACACGTTATAACCCACACAGTCTAGCCCACACACACGTTGTAACCCATACAGTCTAGCCCACACACACGTCGTAACCCACACAGTCTAGCCTACACACACGTTGTAACCCACACAGTCTAGCCTACACACACACACGTTGTAACCCACACAGTCTAGCCCACACACACGTTGTAACCCACACAGTCTAACCCACACACACGTTGTAACCCACACAGTCTAGCCCACACACACGTTGAAACCCACACAGTCTAGCCCACACACACGTTGTAACCCACACAGTCTAGCCCACACACACGTTGTAACCCACACAGTCTAGCCTACACACACGTTGTAACCTACACAGTCTAGCCCACACACACGTTGTAACCCACACAGTCTAGCCTACACACACGTTGTAACCCACACAGTCTAGCCCATACACACGTTGTAACCCACACACACGTTGTAACCCACACAGTCTACCCCACACACACGTTGTAACCCACACAGTCTAGCCTACACACACGTTGTAACCCACACAGTCTAGCCTACACACACGTTGTAACCCACACAGTCTAGCCCACACACACGTTGTAACCCACACAGTCTAGCCCACACACACGTTGTAACCCACACAGTCTAGCCCACACACACGTTGTAACCCACACAGTCTAGCCTACACACACGTTGTAACCCACACAGTCTAGCCCACACACACGTTGTAACCCACACAGTCTA
>CAUDMG010003885.1:2570000-2607500 GCA_958450375.1 Homarus gammarus | reverse complement strand
AGGTTATTTATCATCCGTCCTCGTCTTACCTGTGGACAGAGAGACACAGGTGTTATAACAGACACTTTATACACCTGAGGAGGAATGCCTGTGTGTGTGTGTGTGTGTGTGTGTGTGTATGTGTGAACGAGGCATGATTTTGTATGTGTGTATGCATGAGGGTGTGTGTCAGTATGTGTGTATATCTATATTCTTACTTGTTTCTACATAATTATAATAACTGATCAGACATTCATGTTTCTTATACTCTGAGAAATTTATTTATTTATATATTTATTTATTTATTTGTTTTTAGGAATGTTACCAAGGAGGACCTAAAGTTAGCGAAAGATTATACTCCCATCAAGGGTGTACTGTAACCACGATGGGAGTATAACTTTTAACTAACGCTACAGTACAGTATACCCGACATATTATATCATAACTCAAAGCTACTATCATCTTGTATCATTGTGGGAGAGGATAGACGTCGCCTTAACAGAGATATAAACAACTTATATAAAAATGCATCGTATTTTTTTTTAACACGAACGCTGCACAAGGAGACGTAAAGGCAGTGTGTTCATCGTCGCGGTGATGAAAGACTGTTTAGATTATCACATAGACGGTATTAGAGTCCCTTCTGTACAAGTATCAATTATGGATAAAAAAAATTAAATATTGTGATCTTATGAATAAAAACCCAACCAATTATATCACGGATACAGTCGAGAATGCATCCCAGACTTAATCCTCGTCTGTGTAACTTTCCTGTAGGATCAGTGGTATAGGACCTAGCCAGAAGGGAGGCTCCTAGACATAATCCTGACGCTGAACACTCCTGCAGGATACACAGGAGAGGTAGTGGGCCCCAGGAAGCAGGCAGCAGGGACCTCGTAAGCTTAGGGATCAGGAACAAGTGATCTCGGACTGCTGCTGGTACTGTACGGTCCTCACACACACACACACACCACTACAGTAAAGAGCCACAGTGATGAAGTTCAGGTCTCTCTCTCTCTCTCTCTCTCTCTCTCTCTCTCTCTCTCTCTCTCTCTCTATCTCTCTCAGTTGAGGTAAGAGCGTGGGACTGTTAATTACTGTACTGGCTCGTATCTGGGCTTTCTAGACTCCTATAATCATCTCTTTCACACAAAAACTAAACCTTTTACTGCACAAACATTGAATGAAAAGAAATTTGAATGTTTATAAATACTTTGAGCTTGAAAATATGAAAGGCGTTGTGCTGACTCTACCTGTGGTGAATTGGATTAACATTAATTAAAACCAGGTAAGTATTTAAGGTCTAGAGGTCTCATTGATATTTCCGAATTATTTTGATATTTCCCTTCTGTTATGTTTATAACCTACAGGTAATATAGCTAAGGTAAGCTACACAGCCTTCTCCTGTAGCACATTACCTTAACACTGATAAGAGGAAAAAAGACGATGATAAAATAAGAAAAATGTAAAACTCGAAGCAAAAAATATTGAAACGGAACAAAATTGGTGAATCATATTAAAAAAAAGAAAGAACCATCTACTACAGTTTGAAGAGATAGATTGATATATATATATATATATATATATATATATATATATATATATATATATATATATATATATATATATATATATATATATATATATATAGTCCCCTTCACTTGTGCGTTTACAGGGGCTCATCAGGTTTTGTACAGTGTGGCAGCCCTGTGTTTGTTTACACTCGACAGAAGGAAACTCACAATAGTAAACGTACTATGAGGTCAAATTAAACAATATTAATATATGGAAGCAAATTTAAACAATATTATAACAAATATCTCAAAAATAATGATTTCTGGAATGTTTATACGACGAGCCCCTGTAAACGCACTAGTGAAGGGGACTGTACTTGTATTATATAAGTGTCACGAAGGTCAACATTTTTGGGGGAAGGGGGGGGGGGGGGTATTGGTTCTTATATATTGAACCGGAATCCGGTCATTTCACCTACACTATCGAGTCGGTTCGCCCACAGCTGTTTTGTAACCTGTTAAATTTAGGTTTAGTAATGTATCAATGTAAAACTGAACTTAAATAAAGTTTTCGAAACTATAAAAATATCGTCTGTAGGTTTCATATTTGTTAAAGTCCAGCGGATTTAGTCAGTCAATGGCAAGATGGCAGACTGTCCAGATTATCGCATTCAATGCAATGTGCATGTACTGGCATGGCAAGAAGGTCTGCAGTGCGCACATGTTGACGGAACATACAAGTACCTGTGCAAATTGATGGCCCTTCCGTTTCTGCCGGAGGGAGAAATAGTTCTGATGTTCGAACGTCTCCAGCGCCAACCCACCACAGCCCCACCACAAACTATGGTAGATTATATATCAAGAACATGGATCCACAGCTCCACATGGCCACCATCCAGCTGGAGTATTTTCAACCGGTCCGTGCGTACCATTAATGACATTGAAGGCTGGCACAACCGACTGAATAAACGTGCTGCCGGAAGATGCCACCTTCAGTTTTATCTGCTTGTTAACTTTCTCCACAAAGAGGCCAGACTAACCTCTGTACATAAGACTGGTATCAGAAAAGAAGCTCCGAAGGATCCAGCGAAGAAAGTATCGGGAGTTGCAGGCCAAAATATTTGCTCTTTGGGACGAATACTTGAGGAACGAGAGGAGAGCTCGCGCCCATCTCAATGGACCAGTCAGCAGCTGTTATGTGACCAAACATCCTAAATCCATTCAGTTACTTCTATCATTGACATTTTAAAACTTTTTAGTTTGTGTATCTTATATAGGTTTTTACCATTGAAAGTAACTGAATAAACAACACGAGACTTAGTTTATATATATTACATTGTTATCTTGTGCATGAATAAACATAAGTAGAACTTGACAAAGTGTGGGCGAACTGACTTCAGGTGTGGGTGAACCGACTCCTACGTGCGGGCGAATAAACTCAAAATGTGGGCGAAGGGACTTTGGGCGAATTGATATGTGGGCGAATTGACCGTAAGCCATTGAACCCCTTCATTAAAACACAGAACACGACAAAAACTATACTTAATCCGAAGAACACGACAAGAGCAACACATAATTCACAGAACACGACAAGAACAGGACAAGAACGACACATACTCCACAGAACACGACAATAACGACACATAATCTTAACAATACACCAAATGGTACCTTAAGTACCAATGATTAACGATAATACTAAGAGACATCAGCTGTAAAGTAAAGCTAACACATCCTTATGAAGACCTGAAGGACACTGTAAAGACCTTAGTTGGGTTAGGTTAGGTTAGGTCAGGTTAGGTTAGGTTAGGTTAGGTATGTGTTTATGATGAGCAATAGTGAAAGATAATATAGAGCTCATAAAATTATTCAGTCATCTTTAACATAGCATAATAACAACCTAACCTAACCAAACCTAACATAACCTAACCTAACCTAACCTAACAACACACTCTCTTCCTATAGCAAAAAAATAAACTCCATAAGAATTAATTTTGAAATTGCCACATCAGACTTAAAAACCCCTACCCCCACCCCTTCCCCATCCCCCACCCCTTACCCTCCTCCCCCCCACCCCCTCCCCTTCCCCCCCCAAAAAAGACTGTTGGTTCGACAATGTGTTTACTGAGCCTCGTCGGAAATGGAGGTCTTCTTCCAAGGGCCATTTAGCTCATCCCTATGTTGACACCTCTCCCTCCCTCACCCCCCCCTCACCCTCCCCCCCCCCCCTCACCTGTGTTTGACTCTCCCACCTGCCATCATTATATTTCTGTCTCCTTCATTTATACACTATTATCTTTAATTTTGTTCCATAGATTATTTTCTCTTATTACTTTTGTTCCGTTTGTTCCATAAACTATTCTCCTTTTGGTGGATGATTTATATTAAGTATTATCCAAATCCTAATTGCTTGAGAAATCACAGGTAAACAATAAATATCCCCAAAAAAAAACGTTTACGAAAGATTGAGATTAATTTTAGGTGAAAGTTTTCCCTCTGAAGAAGAAGTTGAGGGATGTTATGTGAGCCAGCGGGGTCTATAGTGCGACAAGTTAGCGTGAGCGAACAGGTGATAATGTTGCCGACACGAAAAATCCAGCCAAGGAGGTGACATAGAGGAGAGCTTTAACAGTAGTCTCTCTCTCTCTCTCTCTCTCTCTCTCTCTCTCTGTTGGTGCTGGATGTCGAGTTAATGTTACTTGTTGTTGGCTGTAAATTGTATATTGTCTGTGTGTGTGTGTGTTGATGCTTTGTTCACATGTCTGGTTGAGGCTACGCTTCCCAATGTTTGTTTTCCTCTGTAGTTTGTTTGTATGTCTTGCTTCCTGACTCAATGCTGTAGTGAAGATGAGGTTGTTTTGGATAAATGTTATATAGGAAATGAATTGTTTAATGCCAATGATAATATTTTTGGTTAATTCTATGACACGGGTTAAGGTTTAATCTGTGATATTTCCGGTTTAATTATGAGAACTGTGGGATTCTATTTCAATTAACCACAAACAAATATCACTGTTATAGAATTAGGTTGGATAGTGCATGAAGCCAGACACACAGTAATGTTGTCTCGTGTTGAAGAATGGTCGCTTTAAGGCTGCTGCTCCTGCTGTATTACACGAGCTATGTAATACAAAAACAAGTCAAAGAACACCGGAAAAATCGACAACTGCACTGGCAAACTTTTAGACACTAGATCACTTCCCCTTGTGAGACGGTAACCAGACTTCAACTACCACAATATATTAATTACCTTATCTACTGCACGTGACCTTGATCCTCGGACCAAGATGGAAGAAAAGAAATGTTGTATATATATTTGGAACAGTTCACGATAGTCTCTGATGCCGGCAGTCACACCACGGTAGAGACGACAAAGTTAAATTGCAAGTGAGACATTTTTAACAACACCATCAAAGTTAATAACGGGATAATGTTCAACTGTTAATAGAGAGCTCAGGTGAGACCCAGGTAGTTCAGGTGAGACCAACGTTTATGCGAAATTACCAAAGTTTAAGACTAACCCGAGAGTTTACCCGTGAGAAGAGGAACTGGGGCGTGTGGCTGCCTCTTGCTGGCGATGTGAACGAGGCCTTCTCTTACTAGTAATGTGAATGTCTTGATCGTCATGAGAACGCGGAGTTTAGTAAAGAACTTATGTAAGACTTGATCCACCGGGGAAGATCATCCCTACAGTAGAAACGCCAACTCACTCCTCTTAAGGTAAATATATACATAAACACAACCATTGGTAATATCCAGTAATATCAACCATTCAATGATATTAACACAAAAATAATCAAATTATAGTCGAAATATATCACCATCTATAATTAATCAACAATAGTGACTCTTCTCTTCCCTTAGCTCCAGGTGTTTGTTCCCCCTTCACGACTCGCCTACACCTGCCTGATTGATACAGGAGGATGTGTAAGACTCAGGAAGTAACCACAAGAGGCAGGTCATGTAAAAGGCATTTATCAACAACTTCCTCATTCTAATGTTAACTGAAAGGTTTTGTGGTGTACCGTACAACAAGAAAGATTCCCTTTAGTTATCAAGACAATCCCTCTGTGTGTGTGTGTGTGTGTGTTATACCTTGCACATTATCACTCTCACACCTATATATGATAACAACACCAATTACCGTAACAATAAAACAACTTTAACTCTCAGCATAAATTTTCACACTATTGTAAAAGTTGAATTATTTAACGTCATTTTAATATTCATATGTTTACCTGGCATGTTTACGGAGGGAGAGAGAAGCAGACGAATCATACATTACCTGAATATGTATGATGAAAATGGATGTATATTCAACTTGAGATTTTATGAAGGGATACATTCTTTATTGTGATATACGGTGAGTCCAATGTTAGCAGAGTCCTGGGTGAGCTAAGTACAGTTTGAGTGAGTGTTGTGAGTACTGATAGTGTAAGCCAACAAACTGTGGGCTAAATTGTGTGTGAGCTGAACGTTGGGTGAGCTGGGCGCTGAGTAAGAAAGGTTTGACTGTTTTTTTTATCCCTCAAATGTTATCTTCACTACCCTCACCTCCCACACGCCAGGTCAGACATCACCTTACATGGATGAAGCTGTGTTACCTAAGCACTTAACACAGACACACACCAATGTTTTAAATCCTTGTTTAACAGCTTCTGTTATGAGGATCTCCTGGCTTCTTACCTGGGAATATTTCTGGTGGTTAGGCTAGGCTAGGTTACGTTAGGTTATATATATATATATATATATATATATATATATATATATATATATATATATATATATATATATATATATAGTATAAAATTAACTTGGTAATGTTCGAGGTAAGACGAGAGTTGACGACAGGTGAGTGGCCCCGACCAGGTAGATACCTCAGGTACACATCTTGATTAACATCTCCCACCGCCCGGTCAGCAGTGTTAAGAGCTCACTCACTACTTTTAATTATTATCTCCTCTTTCTCTACTTTTTGTAAACTTTGTTATATATATATATAATATATATATATATATATATATATATATATATATATATATATATATATATATATATAAACAATTGTCCCAAGTCATTTTTTATATATTAAGATTTATTAAGATTTTTTCATTGATTATTTGATTACTGTTTTTTCTTTATAAGCCAACTAATAATATTTACTCGACTATAATAATAATAATAATAATTTACGGTTTATTGAAAGAGCTTGGCAGCCAGAAGGCTGAAAATATACAGTTACATATTTGGGGAATGGGTTACGAATTACAAATAATATACAAGTAACATAAGTGACACAAATAAGACATATAATAACTAGATGGGGAAAAGCTCAAACTACAGGGCATTTCAACATAGTGACAGTGCAAGAAGTAGTATTTACTGGGAGTGAATACACTGGTTTATTACAAGTTATTGATAATTTTTACAATGGTTGGGACTGGGCTGTTCTTATAGCGATCAGTTCGTGCACGTATGGGCTGGATGCGGTTGTGGTGTCGAACAGCAATTCTCGGACAAGGGATTTATTGCACCGTGTTTGTGTGTAAATCTTGTGCTCACTTCACACATAAGAACTAATTAACCTGATTTACCCAATGGCCAGCCAAGGTTCGGGTGACCCAGAGGGGGGGCGGGGGGCTGTGTAGGTTCAGCCCATTGTCCTGGTGAGCTTGATGTTGTAACCTCTCGTGTTGGTAGCGCGTGACCCTGACAATATCTCCCTTAGTCACGTTTCATATTTTCATTTTTCCTTTACTCATTCACTTCCACGCCATCACTTCACTCACCCTTAACACAATGAGGTTAATCCACACGAACCAGTCAAACCTCTCTTACTCAGCGCCCAGCTCACCCAACGTTCAGCTCACACACAACTTAGCCCACAGTTTGTTGGCTTACACTATCAGTACTCACAACACTCACTCAAACTGTACTCAGCTCACCCAGGACTCTGCTAACATTGGACTCAGCTCACCTACACATTGTTGCATGAATCTCTGTCTAAAGCCCCCCCCCCCCCATAGACGGTCAGTCATGATACACAACATGATGATTGTGCAATCATTTGTTTGTCTACAAACTAGTAACGAGACTGTGCAATCGTCAGTTGCCGTGTGTGGCGCGCTCAGTCAAAATGAGTACGGAGGCCGCACGTATAGCCATTATCCTTGCTCTAGAGACCATGGAGCCATGGCTGCTGGTACTAGATTGAAATGATTGCGCAATCATTGCACACACCGTCAGACATGACTGCGCAAGCGTCATAATTGACTGGAAAATATCAAACCTTGTCGGATACTCTACAATCATTTGCGCAAGCCGTCAATCATACACACACACACGACGGATATGCCTGCACAATCACCATGATTACGCAATCATGACTGACCGTCTATGGGGCCTTAGTTACCTCAGCACAGAGTCACATCTCCCGTCAACCATGAGTTCTCACCGTCAGCAGCTGCACCTCGCTCTCAAATATTCCTCCCGTAAATGGAGATGTGAAAACGCACTTAACAAGATTATATCCTCGTAAGCTTTGACTCGCAGATGACAGGCCAAGTTAGATCAGAACTGTCCTCATCCCAGCCGTAAGTAATTGAGTTTTCTTATCATTTTAAGCGGAGGTGTTAAGGGAGAGTTTACACTGTGTAGACTGAGGGAGTGAAGGAAGTGTTTATAATGTGTAGACCGAGGGAGTGAAGGAAGTGTTTATAATGTGTAGACTGAGGGAGTGAAGGAAGTGTTTATAATGCTGACCGAGGGAGTGAAGGGAGAGTTTACAATGTGTAGACTGAGGGAGCGAAGGGAGAGTTTACACTGTGTAGACTGAGGGAGTGAAGGAAGTGTTTATAATGTGTAGACCGAGGGAGTGAAGGGAGAGTTTACACTGTGTAGACTGAGGGAGTGAAGGAAGTGTTTATAATGCTGACCGAGGGAGTGAAGGGAGAGTTTACAATGTGTAGACTGAGGGAGCGAAGGGAGAGTTTACACTGTGTAGACTGAGGGAGTGAAGGAAGTGTTTATAATGCTGACCGAGGGAGTGAAGGTAGAGTTTACAATGTGTTGACCGAATAGTTGGTTCTGTCTCTCATTGCCTCATGTTTACTCTCAGGATGTCAGTCACCATCACAACACCTCGGTACTGAATGTTATGGTAAGTTGTGGTGTATGTTGTGGGGTGACACTGAGGAAGACTTTAATATTGAGTAAATTCTTCCTTTTTCTTTTCCTTCTTCTTCTTCTTCTTTAACTTCTTTTTCTTCTTTAGCTTCTTCTTCTTCCTTAAACTCTTCTTCTCCTCCTCCTTCTACATAATTAACACCATCACTCAACAGACTTGCCTAATACGCTCAAGATATCCTTCAAGTTCACATTTTCCTCGGTAATTTTTTTTATCACATTTACAATAATTATTAACATTTTCAATTTACCACAGTTGTTCCCTTATGTTCCCTTTATACCCACAATGCCCTCCTTCATGATTCTCAGTGGGAAGAATCAATCAGGTCCTGGAATCAATCAGGTCCTGGAATCAATCATCCCAAGTCGTCGTGCAGGAGAAGGATCCGAGAAGCTTCCCAGATTGCATTACTCTCTTCCCAATCCTTCTGTATAGCATCGAATGAGACTATAGATCCTTCATCCAGACTTGCCCATGAACTACCGCAGGAGGAGTGTTTGAACTACCGCAGGAGGAGTGTTTGAACTACCGCAGGAGCAGAACTACCACAGGATGAGTGTCTGCAGGAGTGTCTGAATTACCGCAGAAGGAGTGCCTGAACTACCGCAGGAGGAGTGTCTAAGCTACCGCAGGAGGAGAACTACCACAGGATAAGTATCTGGAGTGTGTCTGAATTACCGCAGGAGGAGATCAACCGCAGGAGGAGAACTACCACAGGATAAGTATCTGGAGTGTGTCTGAATTACCGCAGGAGGAGATCTACCACAGGATGAGTGTCTGGAGGAGTGTCTGATCCAAGGTCCACTGCGGCAGCCACACCCAACTAAAAAGCACTCACGTCTCACTGCGGTAAGCTCATCATGGACTAAATTGCCTCACCCATGCTCGAGAAAGAGTAAACTGACTTAGAAAGAGAACGTCTCCAAGCCCTAACATCTCCTCCTCCTCCTTCTCCTCCTCGTCTTCCTCCTCCTCCTTCTCCTCCTCGTCTTGCTCCTCCTCCTCCTCCTCCTCCTCCTCCTCGTCCTCCTCCTCATCTGTATTCTCCTCCTGTGTCAGTCTCCTCCACCTACTGACCAACGCTGAGTAGACAGATAATCTTTCTCTCCACACACCCATTACCATCAACACTGTGTAGGAAATACTCAAGGCAATGATACCCAGAGAAGAAAGACGACCACCCACATCACTATCCAGGCAGCAAGACACCCTCAGACCATCACCTAACCTAACCTAACCTAACCTAACCCAACCCAACCTAACCTAACCTAACCTAACCTAACCAAACCTAACCTAACCCAACCTAACCTAACCTAACCTAACCTAACCTAACCTAACCTAACCTAACCTTGATCTTGAGTATAATTTTGTCTCGGGAAAAATAAAAGGTACAACATTGGATAATAAAAAAAAGAACACGAGGGAAATCAGAGACATGTTGAATGTTGAGTTAATGTTCCGGGACAACATTTATTCCCCCCTTAGAGTAGAGCTTAAAGGGACAAAGTTCTTCAGTTACTTGTATGTTAGAAAAATAAACATAAGATTGAACCAAAAAAATAAATCAATAAACACAAAGACGGGATAAAAAACAAAACACAAAAACACACACACACACACACACACACACACAAAGATAAAGGTGACTTAAACCTTAATGTCAGAACTCAACAACTCACACGAGACCAAGTTACTGACAGCAGGTTTAGTTTATATGGGAGGAGAGAGTCTGTCTGCCTGTCTCGTGCTGGTCTTACCGGGAACTGAAAACCCCGTGTATGTGAACGGGTGGTTATGTTGGTGAGTGTGGTTAGTGGTTAGGGGACAGTTGAATGGGGTAATTGGGTGATTAATTGACCAATACGAACTTTAACCATCACAACTATCTTAATTACCAGAACCACAACTACTGTAATTATATTCAGCGCCACCACAATCACCATCACCACCAACATTACCACCATCACAACCACCACTACCACCCCCTGCTTACTACCCCGGTTTCCCCTCAGCGTGTGTGTGTGTGGGCAGGGCTGTGTGTGTGGGCCACCTGTGTACACACTGGGTTTGGAGGAGCAGAATTCTCACAGTATGTTACTGAATATTAGGTGTCCTTCCTAACACAGTCACTTGAAGCATTACCTTAACCGATAGGACAACAACTGCAAATCTGTTGCCTTAGAAAATATCTTGTCTAAATATTAATATATTTTTGTAATACCTACTTTATATACCTGCCTTTATTGTATAGCTAAAACTCTTTTATCAGAAACTGTCATGTAGATAGATAGACATTACCATTGCACTAAATATATTTGCCAACTAGACATAATCCTAACAGCTCTGTCCCAGGTTGTACTGCTTCCCTCCCTATCATATTTATGTTTTTCAATTCCACTGGAAATTATGTATATACTCATAATAAAAAATAAAATAAAATAAATAAAATAAATAAATACTGAAGTGATAACCGTGGTAACATTATGAGATGTACTTATTACCACCATGCTATTGTACTATTCCAGATGATACTAAATGTTACATAATACTTCCTTGAGATAAATGTATAGTATATATCAGGTGCCTCAAAGAGAGCTCGGGTTCTCAACTGGCTCAGCCATGTTAATATTGTTATTATTATCCACTCTGTATCTGTGTTTTTCTGGCTAAATAAACTGTTTCAATATTGTTACAGAAACTGAGCAATCAAGAAGGCAAATGTCTTAAGTTACTTTACTTTAACCTTTTCTTTTATTCTAATCTCAAAGTTTAAATGATTTCTTTGCCTGTGTGTGTCTAGGGGCAATTACGTAACAAATGACCATCTGTTTGTATTGTAAACTTTTCTAGTTATGTTTTACTGTAGGTTTAGTTATTACAGCATTACTTGGCTTAATTGAATAGGTGATACCACACTCATGGTTGACTTGACAGTACCCAACACAGTACTGTATAAGTAATAGGGAGTGAAAAATACGATACTTAATATAAAGAAAATACAAAAACAAATATACAAGGGCGTAAAATAATGTACTCGGCTGTACTAATATATGTTACAACTAGATGGCCAGTAGATTCCTCGGGTACAGGTTAGTGCCGGAACAGTCGATCACTCCACGACAGAGCAACAGGGAGGAACAGGAGCTCAGGGTGACGAGAAGTGAACTTCCGGGGTCTTTTGGCTCAGAAGAGACATCACCTCTCATAGATGGCGCCCCCAAAAGCCAGAACGCCAACTCTGTCTCGTTGTTTTTCTAGTTTGCTTGCTGGTAACTAGTGGTTTGGTGGTCGTGAAGTAAGCCGTGCAGATAGAGGTGACGGTGCGGTGTATGTACAGGGAAGTGTGACCCTTCTATGTTACAATATCAATATCAACTGTATAACAAGTGAACTAACACGTGGGTTGAGCACTGTGGTGTGTGGAGGTGCCGGCGAGGCAGGCCTACCCTCGTGGTCACGCTCGGCCATGTGGAGTTTGTATAAACAAACTCCCGTCCTCATAGTGTGCCAGGCTGGATAGTTATTTTGAAACTGAAATTGGTTTTGATACTGAATCTAACCAGAAAAACAGAGATACTATTAAGAACAAGTGTAGTGTAATAAAAGTGTTTATAAACTGAGAATACTCCTGCTACCTTGGCCCCTCTGACACCACACTCCCTCCGTTCACGGCCTCCCCTCACACCGCTGATACGCTGTAGACGTCAGCTTGCCTTGTCCTGTGAGAGGGTTACGCCTCCCAACCACCGCTGCTTTCCAAGGAGTGCCAAGCAGTCCTCAGCCCTCTGACGCAGGCATATACTGTAGGTCGAGTCCTGTAACTCCACCATGTCTGAGTTAACTGGAGACCTAGCTACCCTCTCTAGCCCTCCTGGGGCACTGAGTAAACCAGGTGATTATGGTGTTGATCCTGACACCAATAGAGAGGATGACTTTCAACTAGTTCAGTCCAGGAACAAGTGGAAGGCCGAAAAGGCAGAAAAACAACTATAACCTCAACCCCCCATGAGAGTAAGATTAAACTTCCCTGTAGGTACATCACCTGAAGTCAAGTATCGATGGCTGGACGGCGCGGAAGATAAACACCCAGACGCTGAGTTTCAGTTCAGAGTCAGTACACAAGATCATGTTCTGATTAGAAGCGACCCAGCAGTCATACATGATCTCCTCACCAATAGCATAAGGGGAATAACCATGGAACAATCATCCCAACCATCGAGCAAGAAAACCATCTTAATCATAGGGCTCGACCAGTACCAGACCCCTACACTACTAGAAGCTCATCCCTACATCAGAAGGACGAAGCGACTCAGGGGCAAGAATGCAGTCATTGCAGACTGGGTTGGCTCGGGGGACCCACCCAAGTCCATTCGAGTCCGTGTTGCCTATCGGACTCTGAAGGTAACTCTCTATCAGCCCCCTACCGGGAGGTGTTACAATTGTCAACACTGGGGTCATGTGGCCCGATTATGCCCCTCTACCAAGCCGTGGTGTGGTCTTTGCTCAAGACAACATGCAACACAGGCTTGCAGAGATACAGTTGCTCAAGGGAAAGCCATTCAACAGAGGTGTATTAACTGCAAAACAGATGAAGTTCCTGTATGGCACCCTAGCTGTCCTAGAGCTCCTACACCCCCTCAGCGCCCAGACCCGCCACCCAGGCAGGTCTCAAGAAACACTACTGCTGCTAGGGTACTCTCTACGGCCAACCCCTGGCCCACCATCCACACCAAAGCTCCAGGATCATCACCAGCAGTCAACGAAAGATCAGCATGGGGCAACACAGACGTACCGATACAATAGGTAGCTGCCAACACACTCCATGAACACGCACAAAGTGAAGATATCAATGATTTGAAAAATGAAATTGAAAAACTCAAAGCTCAATTTACAGCTCAAACTGATATGTTAAAGAGCCTCTGTGATGCACTACAGAAAAAGAACACCACCAACACAGTGCAGCAGCTATGGAAAGATTACAGTCAAACTGAAGACATTCAGATGTCAGTGCCAGATGTGGAAACTCAAGACCCACCAGGAACTAGTGTCCACGCAGAGGAAAATAGTGATACCGGTAACAGTTCTACTGATGCCTCTGTGGACATGGTCAGTGAAGATGAACAAATACAAACAGAAAATGGTGGTGATGTCGAGTGTAACCAAAGTGTGTTGTTGTCTGCCACTGAAATACAACAATTGTTGAGCAGTACATGCTCCAGAAATGTTTCAAAAAAGTTAAAAGGCCTACTGCCTGCAGAAGGGACAGGCAGCATAGACATGGAAAAAACAGTATCATACAGTGCCTTTTGCTTCTTTCCAAATATAGTTCATAATGGCCAGTGTTAATACCAGACAAAGATACAGAGCGGTGAAGGTGATGAGTTGGAACATCTCATCCCTTAGAAAACGATACCCTGACCTACACCACAAAGTTGTGACTGAGGACATCGATATTGTGTGTCTGCAGGAGTGTCTCACACCTAATGGTAAGCCCTCACCCAGTCTGCCCAATTATGTGTATTATGATCCTAGTTCTACTCACACATGTTTGATGTATGTTAAGAAGTCACTCCCGCATGTACCTCTTGTATCCAAAAAGACTACCAACCTTCAGTACCATGGGATCACTATCCACCTGGGCAACTCCACACTCAACGTGCTAAACGCCTATGCTCCCTCAGATCAGCTTCATACACAGATCTCCCAGACTTTTTACACACTGAGCCCACTGTCCTGATGGGTGACCTGAATACTAGACACAAGAAATTAGGTGACCCCACCACTAACACCAATGGAAGGAGGCTTATATCACTTCTCAGCCCATATGAAGATACTCGAATTATAGGTAATAATGAACCAACACACATCTATGGCGGGGCTCTAGACAAGTGTATTGGCTTTAATCTATCATACACAACTCATAGCTCTGATGTTGTCACTGATCTTATGTCTGACCACAGCCCAATCCAAGCTAGTATACATGTAGCCAGTGACACCCCACCGGCGGTAAAATCAACAGACGTAGACTCACAGTCAAGCAAGAACATGAAAGCCAGTTCATAGACTTCATCCATGACTGGTACAAGGACTACAAGCCTGACAACTACCAAAGTTTCCATGATGATCTGATAGATAGGACTTATACATACTTCACCAACAAAGCCTCCTCCAAAAAAGGAGAAAACGTGGTCAGCATAATGGGAACAGGCAACAGCAGTGCTAAGATGACCCTAAACTGAAAAAAAATCAGGGCTAGAGTCAGGAGGGTGGGTAAGGGCTACAAACAAATTAGAACACCTCAAATGTTACAATTGTATCAAGCTTCCCTGGCTGCTGTCAGGGAACGTGTAAACGAACTCAGACAAAATGCATGGGAGACATAAGTCAACAGCCTGAACCAACACACATCCCTTAGCAGAGCCTGGAAAGAAACAATCAGAGTTAAAAACAGTAGACACGTCTCCCATCCAAACCCTCTGCAAAGGTCGAATGAGCTAATAACAAAGTGGGCTCATGTGTCGAGCTATGACATGTTACCAACTAGGACTCGAGGACTTCTTGGTGCGAAGTGTGTAGAGAGAAGTAATCTTATTAACTTTATGCTGGGCAAACAGCACGATGAGTGTGATGTTCCATATACTGAGTGTGAGCTTGACGCCACCCTCGCCAGAGGTGGGTCGACTGCCCCTGGAGAGGACGGAGTCACCTACAACATCATTAGACTACTAAGGCGCGTGCCGGGCAATCCATTATTGGTATTGTACAATATGAGTCATGCCGAGGGCCAACTACCCACATCATGGACCAGCAGTATTGTTGTACCAATACCGAAACCAGGACAGCCTGATGCTTTTCGTCCCATATCACTAACCAGCTGCCTGTGTAGAACCTTTGAGAGGATGGTTCTTGGCAGACTCAGAGAACACATGTCTCCTAACATAAATGGCTTCACCCATGGTAAAGGTGTACATAAGTGCATCACCACATTCCTAACTGTGCATGGTGATGAAAGGCACAGATACACCACATTTCTTGACCTAAAAGCTGCATCTGATATTGCCAACAGGCTACTGATAATGTACGAACTAGCCAAAATGGATATAGGAGGTCGGCTGTTACACTGGATAAGTGGTTACCTAACCAACAGAAGGGCTGCTCCACTGTTTCAAGGTTACAAAAGTGAAGTTAAATATATGCGACTTGGCACCCCTAAAGGTGGAGTACTTAGTCCCACTTTGCTCAATGTTCTTATGAATGCATTATTAAATTCAATACCAAACAACCCCAGCAATATCACAATCAACTATGCTGATGAAATTCTTATACATACTAAAACTCATCGTGAAATGCAAACCACCCTGAACCATGTATACGCAGCCTGTGAACACCTCGGTCTTATTATCTCCACTGAGAAAACTAAGGTGTTCAACAAACAAGCTGGTAACCGCAAACGCGGCCCCGCCAAGTTCAAGATAGGTAACAACACTATTGACTATGTTTCTTCTTTTAAATATCTTGGTGTCTCCGTCCCTTGTACCCTACCTGCCATACAACAGCTAACCCGCCAATGTACTGACAGACTGAGACCTCTTAGAAGTGTAGCGGGGTACAGCCCGCACTATGGTGCTAATATTAGAATTGTTAAAACAATGTACCTAGGCTATATAAGATCTCTGATAGATTACCACGCACCAGCCCTGGTCATTCGTGACGGAAAAGGCGTTGACAAGCTCGAGAAAATGCTAAATAAAGCCCTCAGAATTATCCTAGGATGTCCCATGAGCACTAAAGTACTTAATATGAGGAAAGAACTAGGTATACCCAGTGTCAAAGATAGAATAATTGAAGGCAACCTCATGATAGCCATGAGGCTTCTGCGTGGTGATCCTGATAACATTGTTTCCTTAAAATTGCTAGAATGTATGAACCATGGGACTACTGAGTCTAAATGGATCCAAACTACAGCTACACATATGAAGATGTTTGGACTAGACCACCTGTACAAAGTTGAGACACAACAGCGCTTCCTGCCACCCTGGCGGACAGTTCCCTTCGATATCACAATACCGACGTATCCGCTAAAAAATTAATTATACAAGTATTTATCTCCAACACACTGCCAAAGTGAAAGCAGATGTGAACAAGACTAAATGTAAAGTGTGTGGCCATACATATGGCCACACACTAGAACACTAAGTCCTCGACTGTGTGAAGATAGAACCTTTTAGGGACAGGTCCAAGCACACTGTGTGTGAAATGGCACAACACTTCATCTCTAATGGCAAGATAGCTGACATATTAAAATTGTATCTACTTTTTTGCACTTAGTAACTATATCAGTTCTCATGTATAGAACCAAACACACAATGAGCTTGAATACTTCTCACGCAGATGTGAATAACAAAGTGTGAGACCAGACATACTGCCTCACACTCCTGTACTCACGCAGTTGTGAATAAGTTACCCTTTATGTATAGAACTAAACAAAGAATTTATTTTAAATACTGCGTAACATTCAGTGCCATAATATCCTGACCACGAGGGTTAATTATAATGACTCTTTGTGACCTCTACTCTGTAATCCTTTTATGCTACCCCTCACAGGCTGAGTATGGGGTGCACAATAAACTAGCCGCTGTAAGTGGCAAAATTAAATTAGATTAAATTACTGCTTACTACCCTATTCCCTGACCACCACCATTACCTGCTCTCGTCCGGCCTGGGGTAAATATCTCACTTATTCTCGGTGTGTAAGAGAGAGAGCGAGAAAGCAGTGAGTGAGTCAGTGTGGGTCAGTGTGAGTCGGTTTGAGTCTGTGTGGGTCAGTGTGGATCAGTTTGGGTCAGCGTGGGTCAATGTGAGTCAGAGAGGGTCAGTGTGAGTCGGTGTGAGTCAGTGTGAGTCGGTGTGAGTCAGTGTGAGTCGGCGTGTCAGTGTGAGTTAGTGTGGGTCAGTGTGGGTCATTGTGAGTCAGTGTGGGTCAGTGTGAGTCCTCGTGGGTCAGTGTGGGTCATTGTGAGTCAGTGTGGGTCATTGTGAGTCAGTGTGGGTCAGTGTGAGTCGGTGTGAGTCAGTGTGGGTCAGTGTGGGTCATTGTGAGTCAGTGTGGGTCATTGTGAGTCAGTGTGGGTCAGTGTGAGTCGGTGTGAGTCAGTGTGGGTCAGTGTGAGTCAGTGTGGGTCAGTGCGAGTCGGTTTGAGTCTGTGTGGGTCAGTGTGGATCAGTTTGGGTCAGCGTGGGTCAATGTGAGTCAGAGAGGGTCAGTGTGAGTCGGTGTGAGTCAGTGTGAGTCGGTGTGAGTCAGTGTGAGTCGGCGTGTCAGTGTGAGTCAGTGTGGGTCAGTGTGGGTTGGAGTGAGTCAGTGTGAATCAGTGTGAGTCCTCGTGGGTCAGTGTGGGTCATTGTGAGTCAGTGTGGGTCATTGTGAGTCAGTGTGGGTCAGTGTGAGTCGGTGTGAGTCAGTGTGGGTCAGTGTGAGTCAGTGTGGGTCAGTGCGAGTCGGTGTGGGTCAGTGTGAGTCAGTGTGGGTTAATGTGAGTCAGTGTGAGTCAGTGTGAGTCAATGTGGGTCATTGTGAGTCGGTGTGAGTCAGTGCGAGTCAGTGTGGGTTAGAGTGAGTCAGTGCGAGTCAGTTTGGGTTAGAGTGAGTCAGTGTGGGTCATTGTGAGTCGCTGTGAGTCAGTGCGAGTCAGTGTGGGTTAGAGTGAGTCAGTGTGAGTCAGTGTGAGTCCGCGTAGGTCAGTGTGGGTCAGTGTGAGTCAGTGTGGGTAAGTGCGAGTCGGTCAGTGTGAGTCAGTGTGGGTCAGTGTGAGTCGGTGTGAATCGGTGTGAGTCAGTGTGGGTCAGTGTGAGTCGGTGTGGGTCAATGTGAGTCAGTGTGGGTCTGGCTTCAACTTGGTGACTCAACAGCAATGCAGAGGCTGGCAAGATGTGTGTGGTCCCCCCCCCCCCCCGTCCCGCCCCCCACACCCCCCCCCCCCCCCACACACACTTTACACCAACAACACTACCACCACCACCACCACCACCACCACTACTGCGCAACCAACACCACCACCACTACCATCTCTAGCACCACTAATACCACCACCACCACTACCACCACCACCACCACTACTGCGCAACCAACACCACCACCACTACCATCTCTAGCACCACTAATACCACCACTACCACCACTACCACTACCACCACCACTACCAACAGTACCACTATCTCCTCATACTACACCACCATCACCACCATTTCCACCACTACTACCTCTACCTCCTCACACTACACTACACTACACTACACTACACTACACTACCTCCATCATAATAACGCAGAAAAAAAGACGTTGATAGCTTCTGTATTTCGTAGTTTCCTCTCAACCCAAGTTATCCTGAATTAGTCAACCAAATACTTCCTCAACCGACAAAAACAATTCTTATCTCACTCCAGTATTATCCGCCTCTCGTGTCAGAAAGTCTAAATTGTGTTCATTTATTTATATGAATTTTTATTGTGTAAGTGTGGTGTGGTGTGGTGTGTGTCAAGTTTTATACACACACATTGAGACTACAGCAGTGTGTGTGTGTGTGTGTGTGTGTCTCAGGTGGTGTTGAAGACGTGACCAACATGGCAGACTCCCCCTTCCTCCCTGCCACACTAGACCTCACTATAACTATACCGTCTGCCACACTATTAAATCTTGACGGATCTTAACCCCTTGAGTACGATAAGTTAAGCCTTCGTACTCAAAGGTTGTATCATTATACTCAAGGGGTTATGTCATGGTACAAAAGGGGTTATATAATTGTACTCGGGGGGAGGGGGTTAGATCACTGTACTCAAAGGGTTATACCAATTGACAGGTGTATCAAGGACAAGGACATGTGTAAAGGACAGGTGTATCAAGGGTGTGATGTTCCAGTCTCCCCCGTTCCCCCTCTCTCCCCCCCTCCACCTCTACCTCCCACCCTCTCCCTCTTCCCCCCTCCCCCTCCTTCCCATCGTCCCTTCAGAATATAAGAACATAAGAATGGAGGAAACTGCAGCGGGCCTATTGGCCCATACTGGGCATTCCCATTTACACCCAACCCCTATTGCTCATATAAGAATCCAACCTCTGTTTGAAGCCATCCAGCGTATTCGAGTTAATGATGATATTTGGTGACTTGTTCCATTCATCCATTACTCTGTTTCCAAACCAGTGTTTACCAATTTCGCGTCTAAATCTAAATTTGTCTAATTTAAAACCATTGATACGAGTTTGCTCCTGGTTGGATAGTTTTAGTACCTTTGTAATGTCCCCTTAGTTTAGCCCTGACTTCCATTTATACACCTCTATCATGTCGCCCCTCGCTCTACGTCTCTCGAGGGAGTCCAAATTAAGATGCTTTAACCTGTCTCTGTACTCAAGGTTCCTAATGCCTGGGATTAGTCTTGTCATTCTCCTCTGGATTCATTCTAAGGATTCTATATCCATTCTGTAATACGGTGACCAGAACTGCGCTGCGCAATCCAGATGAGGTCTCACAAGCGCAAGATATAATCTTAAGATGGCCTCGCCAGTCTTGTAACTAACACTCCTTTGTATGAACCCAAGTACTTTATTAGCCTTGTTACGAGCAAAAACACATTGTTTACTTGGCTTAAGATTCCTACTTATCATTACTCCTAAATCTCTCTCGCAATCGGATTTCTCAATGGCATCATTGTTCTTCTGGTAACTGGTTTCCTGTTTACGTCTCCTATACTGAGTACTTTACATTTGTCCACATTGAATTTCATCTGCCATTTTTCAGACCATTGGAAAATTTTTTTTAGATCTTCCTGTAGTTTTGCGGAGTCCTCGTCAGATTTAATTACAAGTCCTATTTTAGTGTCATCAGCAAATTTACTTATGTTGCTGTCTATGCCGATATCTATGTCGCTTATGTATATAATACAAGCACTGAGCCTTGGGGAACTCCACTAGTGACGTTGCTCCAATGGAATTTAGTGCCGTTAATGCTCACTCGCTGTTTCCTGTCCTGTAGCCACGCCCTAATCCATTTTAGAATATTACCTTTAATGCCAAGTGCTTCTACCTTTCTTATTAGTCTTTTGTGGGGGACTCTGTCGAAGGCTTTGCTAAAGGAGAGATATACCACATCATAATTGTGTCCCTCGTCCACCGATTCGAAAACTGATGAAAAGAATGTTAATAGATTAGTTAGACATGAACGCCCGCTTGTGAAGCCATGCTGGGAATCATTGGTCAATTTGTGCTTCTCCAGGTGGTTTCGAATAGAGTTTGAAATGATTGCTTCCAGTAATTTGCCTACAATTGATGTTAGACTGATTGGACGGTAGTTAGAGGATAGTGATCTATCCCCCTTCTTGAAAATCGGTATTACATTTGCTATCCTCCAGGATTCTGGTACTACACCTGTTTTTAAGGACATGTTAAACAACTTTGCTAAGGGCATACTAAGCTCTTCCTTACATTCCTTTAATACTCTGGCAAATATCTCATCGGGACCAGGCGACTTATTAGGCTTTAGTTTGTCTATTTGCTTACTAGCATCGTTACTAGTCACTACTATCTAGCTTAATTTGTTTTCTTCACTATCTCTGAATAGAGTCGGTGCCCCGGGTATCATGTTTAAATTTTCGGTGGTGAAAACTGTTGAAAAATATTTATTCAGATTATTGCTCATTTCTCCATCGTTATCAGTTAGCTCACCGGTATCTGACTGTATTGGCCCAATCTTTTCTCGTGGTTTAGTTTGATTCATTTGATAGAATCCCTTGGGGTTTGGCTTCGCCTCTCTTGCTGTCCTCAGCTCATTATTCCTCTTTGCTTTCCTTATCTCGGTCTTAACCCTACCGGCCAATACCTTATAATAATCCAGGAGGTAAATTTCGCCACGATTTATCCTCCTACCAATAGCCTTCCTTTGACCAATAATGTTTTTTAAATAATTATTTATCCACTTAGGTTCATTGTTGTTTGATCTGAGTTTTTTGTATGGTATGTTCTGCCTTTGTGCATTAAGTAACTCATTAATTAAATTGTCGTGGAACTCTGCAACCTCAGATCTCGTTATCAGGTCGGTTTTAATCGTCAGGTCCATGTAGTTCACCCCCAAGCGTGCTGCCTCTTCTCTCAGCTGCCTCTTCAAACTATCAAAGTTTGCCCTTCTGAAATCTGGGACTTTTGTGGAATTTCCTTACGGCTGCCCTGAAAATCTAACTGGAATCTAATTTCTTTGTGATCGCTGTTTGCAAGTTCCTTCTCTACCTCGACATGACTAAGGAGGTTTTCTCTATTCGACAGAACTAAATCGAGTATATTATTACCCCGGGTGGGTTCGGTTATATGTTGACTTAGGAAACAGTCCTGGATTGTTTCATAAAAATCCTCTGATTCTGAGTTACCCATAAGGTCAATCCAATCTATTTGGCCAAGGTTAAAGTCGTCTACTATACAGACTTTGTTGTGTATGGAAGCCCTGCGCATTTCATCCCAGATAAGTCGCTCATTAACTCTATCAAGATTGGGAGGTCTATATATTACTCCTGTGATTAATTTTTCCCTACCGTCGATTAATTCTATCCAAATTGTTTCTGTATTCCGCTCAGTTTTTATTTCCTTATTTATTTCACACTTCAGATTATCCCTGACATAGATTGCTACTCCGCCTCCTTTCCTAATCTGCCTATCTGTATGGAATAATTTGTAACCTGCAATTTGGTATTCGACAGGTAACTCACGTGTGTCTAGGTCGATCCATGTTTCAGTGAATGCTATTATATCGATTTTTTCGGTACATACCAAGGCCCTAATATCATCCATTTTGTTTCTCATACAGGGCAGAAGCATCTCATTTGTTTTCCTTGTATAAATTTCCATCATTTGTGTAGTTTGGCTCGTGCTGTGTCTCTGTCAGTACAATGATCCTTAGCCTTCTCCCGTTGGCCACACTGGAAGGCTTCTACCCTCTCGATGTCCCCTGAAAATGTCCAAGTTCCTGGTCTATGCATAAACATATACATAAGGACATTCATACAATGTATACTTATGAAAATTAAAGTGGGTCCCATAGGCATGACTGTTCGTTAGGGACAATGTGGATACAGCACACTGTATGCTAAACCTTCGGTACACAAGGAGGCAGCATGGCCGGTACTGCTCTCGACCGCCTTACTTCCCCAGCTTGTAGAAGCAGGTACCTATTAACAGCTGGGTGGACTGGGTGTGCCCCGGGATCGAACCAGCGACGCTTAGGAGAGGAGGCAATCACTGTATCAACTCAGTCGCCGCACCCCTCATATACATATACCCATACATAAATACTTACATATATACTGTACATAAACACATATAAAAAAATACATACATACACAAGTTGACAGATACACAGTATGAAATATATGAGATATATTGCATATGATAATGTGAGGCGGTGGAGGTGAGGAGGGTCGAGGCTGGTGGTCGACGGACACATCAAACACCCGCCGCTCTTCTCGGGATTACTTTTCCTACTTGAAACCCTTAAGGTGCGTCCCTCAATCTCTAATTTGGCAGCAGGTCCCGCTCTCTAGCCGCAAGGACAGCGATTCTGATTGGTGGAGCCGTCGCTAAACCTGAAGATGTACACTTATGGTTGGTTGAGGAAGACTCCTCCTCAGGTGGTCTTTCTTACCTGTTCAACTGGAGGATCAATAAGGTTCAACCTCGAGCAGTAACTTAAATTATTATAACATGAAAGGGAATGTGAGTCTCGTAGGCCTGGCGACCCATAAGGAGCAATGCAAATATAGTACAGACTAGTCAGCACAGCCGACACTACACATGACAACCTTCACTTTACCCAACTGTAACTTAGGTACCCATCCAAAGCTGGGCGAACTGAGATGCATCAGGAGCTAACCAGAGACTCTTAGGACAAAAAGCGAGCACTGTACCCACTTGGCCACCGCACCCCATTACGGGTGTATCATTATTAAACCATGTTATAACGTAATTGATAATAAGTATTGTTGAACAGATATTGTGTTTGAGTTGTAACGTTACAGTAATTAAGAAACTATTATATTTAACACAATATGAGTATGACTATATTATGTAGTGTGTTAGTAGACCTAGTTGACACCTACAGGAATCACACACACACACACACACACACACACACACACACACACACACTACTACTACTACTACTACTACTACTACTTTGCTGTCACTCGGAATCAAGTATGACGATCATCCAACTATGATACAATAATATGAGTTATTTACATTGTCACCTTCATTGGTGAGCTCTGAGGTGACTAAAGAGGCCGATACGGGCTGGCAGAGTCCTCTACAGATGTTGCACGTGTAGAGGGCTACATCTAGTGCGGGAGGGGCGGCGGCAGCGTCTTTCCGGCGTTGGCGCTTGTCTGCATCGGTATGCAATCGGGCTAACTCGAAAGTATTGACACCCTGTGTGGTATTGCTCCAAGCGTTACGGTGTGGAGTAATCGTCTCCCAGGTGAAGGGGTCGATTTGGCACTTTTCAGTTGCCCGCCATGTTACCCACATAGTCAGTCTAGCGTAGTTGTTTATGGAAAATGGTAGCCAAGATGATCCTACAGTTGGTGGCAGCGAAAATACTGGCATTTGTTCTCTTGTCTTCCCAGCAAACTCGGAGGATGGAACGTAGACTACGTTGGTGAAAGTTTTCAAGTGCCTTGAGGTGCCTCCTGTATGTGACCCATGTGTCGCTGCCATATAGTAGGGTGGGGAGGACCACTGCTTGATATACGTGCAACACACACACACACACACACACACACACACACACACACACACACACACTAATGTATATGGAAAAGAATGACACAGTAAACGCGTTTCCATAAGAAAACTAAATATTTCAAGAGACTTATAACGTGATGATAGTTTCAGTGCCCTAGAGGTTCACAACACTATGCTGATACCTGGGTCGTTCATGTTGAGTATTACGCCTGTACACCTGTCTCTAATTAACCTGACCTAAGATCTCTCCAGGTGTCGACAACAAATTACAAGAAGAGGAAAAAATGATCTTTCAGCCATTCAGCAGTCGACTGTCAACACCCTTCAGTACGGTGTGTCGAGCGTCGAGCGTGGTGTTGGGTGACCGTGAGAGTCGACAGGTACAGAGAAAGCGGTGATAACTATAAGAGACAGGGAGGAGACATATCTATGGCTATAAGGGAGCAGAAACGTCAATGGCTGTGAGTGATGAGACATGGTGAGGGAGGCAGCGGGAGACTCGACACACTGATGGTGATAGACATATCCATCATGGCTGTGAGGTAGTCGACATTACTGAATTAGACATAAAAGACATTAAGACATTATAGAGACGAACAAACGGCAACTGTTTGGTGTAAAGACATTAAGACAGAAAATTCCACCTCTATTGACCATTAGACAGAAAAAAGCCATAACTTCAGTTCAGATTAAGTTTTAAAAGTTTTGATTCAGAATCAGACATAAAAGAGACAGAAATAGACATGCCCAGAGCTAAGAGACAGACAAACGACTACAGTAAGGAGAGGAATGTGCTGATTAGCGCCTTGCCAACAGAACAAAAAGGACGTCTGCTTCAAACCTCTCAAGCTTTTATCCCAACACACACTATGCCCACACTCTGTTCACCCCCACGACCACACTGTCTACCCACACTCTGTTCACCTCCACGACCGCACTGTCTACCCACACTCTGTTCACCTCCACGACCACACTGTCTACCCACACTCTGTTCACCTCCACGACCACACTGTCTACCCACACCCTGTTCACCTCCACAGCCACACTATCTACCCACACTCTGTTCACCTCCACGACCACACTGTCTACCCACACTCTGTTCACCTCCACACACCACACTGTCTAGCCACACCCTGTTCACCTCCACGACCACACTGTCTACCCACACTCTATTCACCTCCACGACCACACTGTCTACCCACACCCTGTTCACCTCCACGACCACACCGTCTACCCACACCCTGTTCACCCCCACGACCACACTGTCTACCCACACCCTGTTCACCTCCACGACCACACTGTCTACCCACACCCTGTTCACCCCCACGACCACACTGTCTACCCACACCCTGTTCACCTCCATGGCCACACTATCTACCCACACCCTGTTCACCCCCACGACCACACTGTCTACCCACACTCTGTTCACCTCCACGACCACACCGTCTACCCACACTCTGTTCACCTCCACGACCACACTGTCTACCCACACCCTGTTCACCCCCACGACCACACTGTCTACCCACACTCTGTTCACCTCCACGACCACACTGTCTACCCACACCCTGTTCACCCCCACGACCACACTGTCTACCCACACCCTGTTCACCCCCACGACCACACTGTATACCCACACCCTGTTCACCTCCACGACCACACTGTCTACCCACACTCTGTTCACCTCCACGACCACACTGTCTACCCACACTCTGTTCACCTCCACGACCACACTGTCTACCCACACTCCGTTCACCTCCACGACCACACTGTCTGCCCACACCCTGTTCACCTCCACGACCACACTGTCTACCCACACCCTGTTCACCTCCACGACCACACTGTCTACCCACACCCTGTTCACCTCCACGACCACACTGTCTACCCACACCCTGTTCACCTCCACGACCACACTGTCTACCCACACCCTGTTCACCTCCACGACCACACTCTCTACCCACACCCTGTTCACCCCCACGACCACACTGTCTACCCACACCCTGTTCACCCCCACGACCACACTGTCTACCCACACCCTGTTCACCTCCACGACCACACTGTCTACCCACACTCTGTTCACCTCCACGACCACACTGTCTACCCACACCCTGCTCACCTCCACGACCACACTATGCCCACACCCTGTTCACCTCCACGACCACACCGTCTACCCACACCCTGTTCACCCCCACGACCACACTGTCTACCCACACCCTGTTCACCTCCACGACCACACCGTCTACCCACACCCTGTTCACCCCCACGACCACACTGTCTACCCACACTCTGTTCACCTCCACGACCACACTGTCTACCCACACCCTGTTCACCTCCACGACCACACTGTCTACCCACACCCTGTTCATCTCCACGACCACACTGTCTACCCACACCCTGTTCACCTCCACGACCACACCGTCTACCCACACCCTGTTCACCCCCACGACTCTAAACCAAGAGCTTATTAAATATTTCTAGCGGAGTGCACAGGAAGATCAGGTGGGCGTATCTTCGACTACCTTAGGAGGATGGAAGGAGGGAAGGAAGGAGGGAGGGAAGAAGGGAGGGAAGGAGGGACGGAGGAGGGGAGAAACGGAGGAAAGGAGGAAGGAGGGAGGGAAGAAGGGAGGGAAGAAGGGAGAAACGGAGGAAAGGAGGAAGGAGGGAGGAAGGAAGGGAAGGAAGGAGGGAGGGAGGGAGGCAGGGAGGGAGGGAGGGAGGGAGGGAGGAGAGGAGGAAGGAGTAAGTAAGGATGGGAAGGAAGGAGGGAGAGAAGCAAGCGTGGAGGAACGAATGAAGAAAAGGAGAGGAAGGGAGGGAGGTAAGATAGGAAAGAGGGAGAAAGGGAGAGGAGAGAGTGAAGGAGGAGGGAGGGAGGAAAGAGTAAGGAAGGAGGGAAGGGGAGAGGGAGAGAGGGAAGGGAGGAACCATTGTACTCTTGACGGGCCTACAAACGGAGTAATGGCCTGTTGAGACTTCTTGTCACTCCTGTTCCTTAGGGGAGGAGAAGGATGGAGAGGGAGGGTGGAGAGAGAGGAGATGGGAGGGAGGGAGGAGAGGGGTGGAGAAGGAGTAAGGGGAGGGGGAGGGAGGGAGGGAGGGGTGGAGAAGGTGTAAGGGAAGGGGGAGGGATGGGAGGATGGGAGAGTGAAGTGGGGAGGGGAGGAGGGATGAGGGATGGGAAGGAAGAGGTAGGGAAGGGGGAAGAGGAAGGGGGAGGTGAGATTGTAGAGAGCTGATGAAGAGGTGTCAGAGTGAAGGGGTAAGGGGGGATAATATATGAGAGAGGTGTATTTATATGTTAAGTGAGTGTGTTGGTGTGTGTTTTGGTGATTGTGAGTGTGTTGGTGTGTGTTATGGTGAGTGTGAGTGTGTTGGTGTGTGTTATGGTGAGTGTGAGTGTGTTGGTGTGTGTTATGGTGAGTGTGAGTGTGTTAGAGTGTGTTATGGTGAGTGTGAGTGTGTTGGTGTGTGTTATGGTGAGTGTGAGTGTGTTGGTGTGTGTTATGGTGAGTGTGAGTGTGTTGGTGTGTGTTATGGTGAGTGTGAGTGTGTTGGAGTGTGTTATGGTGAGTGTGAGTGTGTTGGTGTGTGTTATGGTGAGTGTGAGTGTGTTGGAGTGTGTTATGGTGAGTGTGAGTGTGTTGGTGTGTGAGTGTGAGTGTGTTGGTGTGTGTAATGGAGAGTCTTAATGTGTTGGTGTGTGTTATTGAGAGTGTGAGTGTGTTGGTGTGTGAGTGTGAGTGTGTTGTGGTGTGTTGGTGTGTGTTGGTGTGTGTTGCTAGGAGTTATATAGAGTGTGAGTGTATTGATTTGTGAGTGTGTTGGTGTGTGTTGCTGGGAGTTATATAGAGTGTGAGTGTTGATGTGTGAGTGTGTGAGTGTGTTGTGGTGTGTGAGTGTGTTGGAGTGGGAGAAGGTTCAACATCACACAGTACTATGGTTTACAAATAACATTCAACTCTTGTTCCTGCCAGACACCAGACCTTCCCTCATTCCCACACATCAGCAACACTACACACACACACACACACGGCTGACTGACTCGAGTACATTCAATACACTTACCTTCAAACGAGACTTGGGGTAATATTGTACAAGTCGTTATAAATTTTTAAAGACAGCATTGATGTTTCGGTCATTATCCCGACAGATTTCGTAAGATTTCTAGTCAATTAAAACTCTATCAGCAAGGTTCCGACACACTTACTTCAGCAACTGTGTAAGTTTCTCAAAAAAAAAAAAACTATCCATACAAATTGTGTTGAAAAAATATGACACAACTGACGAAGAAGTTTTACAACCCTACCGAAACAACAGGAGTCATAGATCACCCCAAGAAGAGATAGTTGTTATTTTTTTATGGTGACTATACGCTCCTTGATGGACTACTGGTCTTAGCTGTGGGTTGGGTGTGGTGTTGGGGCACTTAGCTTCCTCGAATCGGCGGAGCTAAAAAGCATTGCACAGCCGTATACACACGTCTAGTCACTTATTTCATGAACTATACACTCGATCATACTCCACCATACACCTACAGTTTGACTATGAGGGTATGTATTAAATCCCATTGATTCTCTAGTAATATTTTTCAGAATGTTCAACAGCCAGTAAAGAGTTGTGCTCCGACCTAACACTGAGAGTCTTCCTGTCAGAGAATGCGTTTCCTGTTGCCAACAATTCTAAACAACCTTCTTCAACTGTCTTTTAATCTTTGGCTAAGGAGACGGGGCCTTAGTGATCTGTCTCTTTGTTGTTCGTTAGTTTGTTTGTTAAGAAGTTGAAAAATTACGACAAAAAGATGCTGTTATCCACCCGTCTTGCAACACTGTCTAAAGTCTGTCCACTGGTACCTTAAAGCAAAGCATTATCTTGTCTCCTAGTTCTCTTTTTCATGTCTCTCTCTCTCCCCTTCGCATTCTCGAGTCGTATTTCCTTACTTCTCTCACTTGTCTCACCTCTTCCTCATCACACAAGAAGCTGAAGGAGGAAGGTGAGACATCTTGTTCGTAACCTAACCTAACCTAACCTAACCTAACCTAACCTAACCTAACTTAACCTAACCTAACCTAACCTAACCAAACCAAACCTAACCTAACTTAACCTAACCAAACCAAACCTAACCTAACCTAACCTAACTTAATAAAGAGTGGTAGGAACACTAAGGTCCTACACCGGGCTAAGTGTCAATCCCGAGCTGTCAAGGAGTAAAATCCCCAGAGTAGATAAGTGTGTACGTGTGTGTTTGATATGAAGGTTTGTGATAGACGGCTGTGGAGAAACAGTGTGTGAGAGAGAGAGAGAGAGAGAGAGAGAGAGAGAGAGAGAGAGAGTCGAAGGAATGAATGACAATAAAATAAATACTCTCTCTCTCTCTCTCTCTCTATCTCCCATCCTTCTTCCTGCTGGTTTCTCTCGCTCCTTCTCTTGCTGTCTTTCTGTTAGTCGTCTGTCTCTCGTGGTGTACAGAGGCCAGAGGGAGTGTTTGTTGGGTGAGTGCCAGCAACCTTCACCATCCTCCCTGAGTGATGGACCACCCTCATCTCCTTTCCTTAACCACATTCACAAAACCAACTCAAGTCACAGGTCGCACTCACCCTCTCCACCCTCACCCCACCCTCACCCTACCCCACTCCACCCCACTCGACCCCACTCCACCCTCACCCTCACCCTACCCCACCCCACCCTCACCCCACCCCACCCCACCCTCACCGTGCCCCACCCCACCCCACCCCACACCCTTAAGTAAAAAAATCTGGCACATTTAAGTTAAGAAAACACAAGTAATGAGGATGAGATGCGGAAGAATTTACCTCACTTGAACACACTAAAGACAAAACGTCACACTGGCACTCGTTCAGATATGTTTCAAGAGCCCGGTACCATGGCTAGTACTCGCCAACAATGTGTTACAGAGAGCTTATTGACCGCCCGGCTGGCTAGTATGTTGGCAAGCGGCGAAGAGGATAAGTCGAAGCATTACGTGATACACCTGTTTAGGGTTTTGTGTACAGTAATCTACCTAACCTAACCTAACGTAACCTAATCTAACTTTACATCTAGCCTAACCCAACCTAACCTAATCTAACCTAACCTAACCTAAACTAACCTAATCTAACCTAACCTAACCTAACCTAACCTAACCTAACATAACCTACCAGCATTCTCTCTCACATCACCACCAATTGGTCTTGCCGGTAAATATTAAGGAAGAAGAGAGTTTGGAAATCAATTCTTGCTGACTACACAAATGAGTGACAAAAAATATCCTCAATAATGAACTGTTGAAATTATATTAATGATAATGATAATAATTAAGCTTTGTCTTTTATGTTTAGTCCACAAATACACAAACTTGGGCAAAATATTTACAAAGTTGTTTTAAATTATAATACTAAGCTCTTTCGGTCTTCATGTTTTCACAGTTAAGTAGATTTTCACTTATCAGGAAAAAATATATATATTTCGGTAAAATTTCCAGAGTTGAGTAAATACGCTGTCAATAATTATTTTACTTAGTCATTTTATTGGAATTATTTCACCTGTATAAAAGTTACAGGTATAGGTAAAACATGTTAAAGGGGGGGGGGGGGCAGGAACATGATAAAACACACATGAGAAAAAATAAAAAAAGAGGAAAAAGAAAATAAATATATGGAAAATGGAAGGAAAGTCGTGTCATCTACGGATATTCTTACATTATAAATTAGTCCTGTTTTTTCTCTTTTTGGACAAAGTATTACAACACACCTCAGTATACAACACAGCTCAGTATACAACACAGCTCAGTATACAACACAGCTCAGTATACAACACACCTCAGTATACAACACACTTCAGTATACAACACACCTCAGTATACAACACAGCTCAGTATACAACACAGCTCAGTATACAACACAGCTCAGTATACAACACACCTCAGTATACAACACAGCTCAGTATACAACACACTTCAGTATACAACACACCTCAGTATACAACACACTTCAGTATACAACACAGCTCAGTATACAACACAGCTCAGTATACAACACACCTCAGTATACAACACACTTCAGTATACAACACACCTCAGTATACAACACACCTCAGTATACAACACACCTCAGTATACAACACACCTCAGTATACAACACACCTCAGTATACAACACACCTCAGTATACAACACAGCTCAGTATACAACACACCTCAGTATACAACACACTTCAGTATACAACACACCTCAGTATACAACACACCTCAGTATACAACACAGCTCAGTATACAACACACTTCAGTATACAACACACCTCAGTATACAACACACTTCAGTATACAACACAGCTCAGTATACAACACAGCTCAGTATACAACACACCTCAGTATACAACACACTTCAGTATACAACACAGCTCAGTATACAACACACCTCAGTATACAACACACCTCAGTATACAACACACTTCAGTATACAACACACCTCAGTATACAACACAGCTCAGTATACAACACACTTCAGTATACAACACACCTCAGTATACAACACACCTCAGTATACAACACACCTCAGTATACAACACAGCTCAGTATACAACACACCTCAGTATACAACACACTTCAGTATACAACACACCTCAGTATACAACACACCTCAGTATACAACACACTTCAGTATACAACACAGCTCAGTATACAACACACTTCAGTATACAACACACTTCAGTATACAACACACCTCAGTATACAACACACTTCAGTATACAACACAGCTCAGTATACAACACACTTCAGTATACAACACAGCTCAGTATACAACACACTTCAGTATACAACACACTTCAGTATACAACACACCTCAGTATACAACACACTTCAGTATACAACACAGCTCAGTATACAACACACTTCAGTATACAACACACCTCAGTATACAACACACTTCAGTATACAACACAGCTCAGTATACAACACACTTCAGTATACAACACACCTCAGTATACAACACACTTCAGTATACAACACACTTCAGTATACAACACACCTCAGTATACAACACACCTCAGTATACAACACACTTCAGTATACAACACACCTCAGTATACAACACACTTCAGTATACAACACACTTCAGTATACGGAGTAATTTGTTTTTCTCTTCTGTTAAAGTTATTAGAAAGTTATTATTAAAACTAAGAAGGAGTTTAGGTATAGTTAAAATTCCTCACATTAACCAAACCATTCAGCTGACCCCCCCTCCCCCCCTCCCCCAACTCCCCCCCCCCCCCAAAAAAAAAAGTAAAATATCGTTGAAAATGTTAATATTATTTGGCCTGCTGTACTCCTGGGGTTTATGGTGTTATAATAAATGAAATTAAAATACTCATGAATAAAATATGTAGTCATTACTGATATAATAGACGCACTTTTACCTTAATTTGATGAGACTTTAAAATAGCTGGGCAACTCTACAAGGGTTTAATATAAAGATTATCAAGCAGTAGTAGGTAGTAGGCAGCTACCAAACAGGGAGGTACTACCGCCTGGGAAGATATTGGAAGTATAATGTGTTGTCTAATGGTAGACCCTGCTGCCATATGTGACCAAGTCCTAGGTTGGTGATCTTTCTTTCCGCCTCATTTACACACAATTGCTGGGTCTCAATTGTCTCTCTTACTATTGACAACACAACATATATAACCTTTCTCATTCTTGATCTGTTTTATTCTTTCTATTCTTTTATTCTCATATGTTATCAGTTGACAATAATATTAAAGCGGGGCCTTCTCGGATGGGTCCCACTGGTCGGGAAGGTTGTGGACCCCAGGGCCGACCTGATCATCATCAAACTACTGGGGCCTCAACTGACGTCACCGCGGTTGCTGGAGGATCGGCTTTTTTCACACTTCATTTTTTTCAATATTCGCGGCCTGAGATCCAATTTTTCTTCCGTGGGGCACCATCTATTAACCTCCTCCCCGACCTCTTATTACTATCCGAACTTCAACTGTCCAAAGCAGCTTCACCCAAACCTTTTCAAGTTTCCAACTATAACTTTTATACCTCCTTCTGTTCTAAGGGAGGTGTATAAGCTTACTGCAACACACTTACACCTATAGCTTAACTCACGGATCTTGAATCTTCCCTTTATGATGTCATCTGGCTTAAAATATCTCTACCGACTGTGGCTATTTTTCTTTGTTTCCTATACTGTTCTCCCAAATCTACCAACTATTTGGAACTCTTTGACTATCTCACTTCTTGCCATGAGTCGTTGCTATCCACACACCCCAACACCGAGATCCTCTACCTAGGGGATTTCAATGTACATCTCAGAGAGTGGCTTGGTTCTGCAAGGGATGACCCAGGTGGAGCTGAGGCACTCTCTTTTTCCTTACTTAATGATTTGGAATAAATAATTAAACACCCTACACGTGTTCCAGATCGACACGACCAACTTACTAACATTCTTGATCTTTGTTTTACCAACCCCTCACACTAGTCATACTCAATTTCTGCCCCCTCAGGGTATTCTGATCACAATCTTATTTCTATTAAATCAAACTGGGCACGACCATCTCCCCCACCCAATCTAAACGCCAACTATGGCACTATCGGAGAGCAAACTGGCAATCCTTGCGAGAATTCTCCGACTTTCCTTGGGAAGAATGTTGCTTTTCTTCTCGGGACGCCATGGTATGTGCTGACAGCATTGCTGGGGTTAAACAGGGTGGTATGAGTGCATTTATCCCATCTTCTGCCAAAACTTTCACATTACAATCATGGTTTGATCGCTACTATTCTCTTGCATGCAGGGAGAGAGATAGGGCATATCAATTTATGAAACTATCTCCTCCTGTTACTCACTCCTCTTTCATTACTTCTAGGAAAAGTTGTAAGGCTATTCTTCGTAGGACCAAACGGAATTTTATAAAGAGAAAGACAGCTGTCCTGACTAATTCTTCTTCTAGTAAATTCTTCTGGTCCTTATCCAGAAACATCTGTAATAACTTCTGCACTCCTTCTCTTCCTCCTCTCCCCCGACCTGATAACTCTATAGCCAACTCTCCCAAGCCAAGATTTTTGGCACCTTATTCTCCTTTAACTCCACCTTTGACCACTCCAATTCTACCCCTCCTATCCCTGCTCCCCCTACTGAACCTATGCACTTTCCTATAATCTCCACTCGTAGGGTTGCTGGTGTGTTATCCAGTTTGGGTGTGAGTAAGGCGCATGGACTGGACGGAATACCCCTCGTGATCTGAAATTCTGGCCTCTATACTTGCTCGCCTCTATCGCCTTTGCCTCAAAACCCAAACTTTTCCTTCTTCTTGGGTGCCTGCCTTGGTTCAGCCCATCCCGAAGAAGGGTGATTATTCTAATCCCTTTAACTATCGCCCCATTTCCCTAACTTCATCCCTCTCTAAGATTTTCGAAACTATCTTAAACTCTCATTTTCTCCGTCACCTTGAACGCCTTTCTCTTTTGTCGGATCATCAGTATGGCTTTCGCCAGGCGAGATCTACTGGTGATCTGCTCTCCTACTGCACCCATCTTTGGTCATCCTCTCTAAGGGATTATGGGGAAACTTTCGTCGTGGCCCTCGACATCTCCAAAACATTTGACAGGGTATGGCACCTGTTAGATAGGGCGGAATCAAAGGCATTTCGTCTTATTAACTCTCCTCTTTTAGTTGATAATCTTTCTTCCCTTTCTCTTCGCCGCATTGTTGCTTCACTCTCTCTCTTTTACAGGTAATTTAACAGGCAATGTTCGTCTTGCCCGCGGTGCCCACCGTTTCTGCGTGGATGTCAGTCACACTAGAATAACCCGTTATAATACATCCTTCTTTCCTCACACAGCCAAACTGTGGAGTGCTCTGCCTTCTTCTGTTTTTCCATACTCTTACAATCTGTCTCACTTGAAAAAGCTGGTTTTCCGGCATCTTCGTGGTGTAGATTAATATAGTCTTTTTCTCTTCTATTTTTAATTTCTTTATATTCATATTTTCTCGCCCCCCAGGCCCCGTTGTGGGTCGATGACCTGTGCCCGGGTTGGCTATTCCCCGTAAAAAAAATGGAGTTAAATGTTAATGTAGATTTACGAATGGAGCAAATAATAACAACAATACGTCACTGATATACACTGACTAGTTCTGGAGACAAGGGACGGTATTGTTAAGTCATAATATGACCTCAAAACCTAACCTAACCTAACCTAATCTAACCTATCCTAACCAGCCATCAAAATACCAGTGACATCCCTAGTGACCCCAATATGTAAGGCAATACGTCGTAGAATTTCCTAGATGATGATGACTGCCTGGGAGACACACACACACACACACACACACACACACGTCTTCCATCTCTTTCTGTTACTTTTTTTGGCATTAACTTTATTATAAGAATTTCTGTAATGATTTCTGAAGCACCATTTTAATAAACACGTTGATATACTTCTTGAGATTTTTGCCTCTGATATTGCATAAGTCTTGATGACGTATCTTCATGTAGAAGTAGTCAATAAGTGTCGTAGCAACATAACAACAGGTCATGTAGATGTATGGTCCGTTCACACTCCGACATGAATAACGTAAGAATCTACATTGCATTACGTATAAACTCGTTAACGTCTGCTCTAGGCTATACTGGACCAACGTAAAGAGTTTATTAAGAGTTTGTAATAAAGTATTACTGTAGTGCTTCAACAACTTCATGAAGCACGTAGTTTAGGTCACAATATACACGTCTAGTCATCAACAATACTTAACTCATAACTAAGTCATCGTTTGTTTACCGCAATGCATTCTGGAATAAACCCAGAGTCGGGTAGGCCATCTTTATTTTTAACCCACTGTTTGACACATAGCTGGAGTTATTTCCCTCTAAAATGCCTAAAGTAAACTGTTCGCTGCCTCGTTGTGCTTCCTCGACAAAGTGAAAGATCCTGTAAGTTTCTATCAGCGACCAAACGATAATAAAAATAAAAATTAATGAAAAGTATTTATCAGAAAAATTACTATGATTTATTTTCCCTTTACGTCTACTGCCATTCTTCACCGTACTACTGCCTCTGTTACTCCCTGATCCCACAAGAGGTGAAGAGATGAACCCTACAGAAATAAATTGAAGTGTAGTGAGTGGTCAGTGTTGCATACGTAACTAACTAACTAGGAGGCTGTTGCATCGGCCATCAATAAAGTACAAAAATAGTAAAATCGAGAAACAAAAAGTTGATTAGACTTTTGAAATGAACTTTTTTTTAATAGGATTTGAACATTTAATTACTGCAGTATATATCAGTGTGTTGAATATCTTAGAGTTTTCCTAGTTAATAGCCCCCCCCCCCCCTCGGTAAACACTAGACGTGGGAAGTAATAAAAATGAGAGTTGGTTTGTTTACGTTTCATAATGAACAAGAAATTGAACATTGAAAACTTAACAGATGATTACTATTTATTGGTGTTTATATATTTAGATAACTATTAGGGTAGATAGTCTATTGGTGGAGATAGTCTATTAGTGGAGATAGTCTATTACTGGAGATAGTCTATTACTGGAGATAGTCTATTAGTGGAGATAGTGTCACCCCTGGCAACTACCTGAACATGTAATTAACGTGTTAGAGAGATCTTAAGCTGTAAGTTTAAGTAAAGAAGAAAATCTTTAACTTGTGACAACCTTTCAAAGAGAAATCTAACTGGAAAGAAATGATAGGTTAGGTTAGGTTAGGTTAGGTTAGGTTAGGTTTGGCTAGGCTAGGCTAGGTTAGGTTAGGTTAGGCTAGGTTAGGTTAGGTTAGGCTAGGTTAGGAACATTGACTCTTGCCCTACTTTCACATGCACATAAACCATAACTGCAACCACCATCCCACCATCACTGCCACCACCACCACCACCACCCTGACCACCACCACTCTGATCACTACTACCACCACCACCACCACCCTGACCACCACTACCATCACCACCACCACCACCACCACCCTGACCACCACCACCACCACCACCACCACCACCACCACCCACCACCCTGACCACCACTACCACCACCACAACTACCACCACCA
>CAUDMG010003885.1:2557500-2565000 GCA_958450375.1 Homarus gammarus | reverse complement strand
CTAAGGGCAAGAGGAGGCTGAGGGCAAGATAAGGGGGTGAGGGCAAGAGGAGGGTGAGGGCAAGATAGGGGTTAGGGCAAGAGAAGGGTGAGGGCAAGAGGAAGGGTGAGGGCAAGAGGAGGCTAAGGGCAAGATAAGGGTGAGGACAAGTAAGGTAAGGAAGATGAGGGTGAGGCAAGAGGCTAGGCAAGAGGAGCTGAGGCAAGATAAGGGTGAGGGCAAGAGGAGGGTGAGGGCAAGAGGAGGGTGAGGGCAAGATAGGGGTTAGGGCAAGAGGGTGAGGGCAAGAGGAAGGGTGAGGGCAAGAGGAGGGTGAGGGCAAGATAAGGGTGAGGACAAGATAAGGGTGAGGGCAAGAAAAGGCTGAGGGCAAGAGGAGGCTAAGGGCAAGAGGAGGCTGAGGGCAAGATAAGGGTGAGGGCAAGAGAAGGGTGAGGGCAAGAGGAAGGGTGAGGGCAAGAGGAGGGTGAGGGCAAGATAAGGGTGAGGGCAAGAAAAGGCTGAGGGCAAGAGGAGGCTAAGGGCAAGAGGAGGCTGAGGGCAAGATAAGGGTGAGGGCAAGACGAGGCTGAGGGCAAAAGGAGGCTGAGGGCAAGAGGAGGCTGAGGGAAAGAGGAGAGCGAAGGCAAGAGGAGGGTGAGGGCAAGAGAAAGATGAGGGCAAGAGGAGGTTGAGGGCAAAAGGAGGGTGAGGGCAAGATGAGGCTGAGGGCAAGAGGAGGCTAAGGGCAAGATGAGGTTGAGGGCAAGAGATGGCTGAAGGCAAGAGAAGGCTGAGGGCAAGAGGAGGCTGAGGGCAAGAGAAGGGTGAGGGCAAGAGGAAGGGTGAGGGCAAGAGGAGGCTAAGGGCAAGATGAGGCTGGGGGTAAGGGGAGGCTGAGGGCAAGAGGAGGCTGAGGGCAAGAGACGGTGAGGGCAAGAGGAGGGTGAGGGCAAGAGAAGGGTGAGGACAAGAGAAGGGTGAGGGCAAGAGTCGGTTGAGGGCAAAAGAAGGGTGAGGGCAAGAGGAGACTGAGGGCAAGAGGAGGTTGAGGGCAAGAGGATGTTGAACGAAAGAGGAGGCTGAGGGCAAGAGGAGGCTAAGGGCAAGATGAGGCTGATGGCAAGAGAAGGCTGAGGGCAAGAGGAGACTGAAGGCAAGAGCACCTAGACTTCATTAAAGGAATAAGACTTGCTTGTGGGTCAAGTATTTGCCTTAAATAAATACGAATAAAATTTTTCTGAAGGAAGGAAAGTTTTTATTTATTGCGTAATTTGTGAATTAAGAAAAAGGTCATAAAACAGTAAACGTTATGTGGGAAATACTTTAAGAATCCTCATAATAAAGTTGGATATTCTTGAATGATGTTACTAAGTTTTTTTTTTAAATTAGTTAGGTTAGGTTAGGTGTTAGAGGTTGTCGGGAAGGAAGAAAAATTTGCTCCTATTAAAATTATAAATATCTACTGTATCGCTATCAAGACTGTCTGATATCTTTATGTTATCAAGACTGTCTGATATCTTTATGGACACAAAGCGGTTTTATCAATATACTCCATAAAGAGAGTCGTTATATTTATACCCCAAGTCTATTCGCCAACACTGAAGGACTGGGCTAGGCGATCGTAATACAAGGTAAACATATCGATTACCTGTGGCTGGTCTGGCAGGTAGGCAGGTCGGTAAGTAGGTAAGGTGGGTGGATAGAGGTAGGTCAGCGGCGCAGTTTTCCCCTCTCAGTGTGTATTAGACAAAGGTTTACCCGCCACTGGTCGATTATCTAAACTAAACTATTCTTCTTAGACCCTTACTTATCTAACTTATTCTTGTGCACTAATCGACCCTCCAGCGTTAGAAAACTCCACTACTCGGCTCTACATCATACTCCTGCTGGTGATTTAGTTATGATAGAGGTCTAAGAGTACTATAGAGCAGATATTTTCCTTACATAAAGATAATAAAATAAAAAAAAATATAAAATTCGACTCCTAAACTGCATCATCTGTCCATGTTACGTCACTGTGGGGTTCGTTACGTCACTGTGGGGTTCGTTACGTCACTGCGGGGTTCGTTACGTCACTGTGGGGTTCATTACGTCACTGTGGGGTTCGTTACGTCACTGTGGGGTTCGTTACGTCACTGTGGGGTGCCTTGGTCGTGGAATTATTAAACGGAACAACACGACGACGCGGTTCTGCTCGGCTGTATCAACACGACACGACCCAAGTAAGCTGAGCACAGGACAATAATTAAGAGATAATTTTTAAGCTGTGGTGATTAACCTGTAAATATTTTATAATCATTTCAATTCGTGGATTTTTATTTCCTTTTCAGCAAAGTCTTCAGAGAATCATTATTATTTGTAGCTGGAACTTGGAAATCATTCTATCAGTTCCTATCAATGCTGTGAATTGCTATACATTAATTTCAGTTACCATACAATGTTCTTATTTGCTATACAACACATATTTGCTGTACAGTACTGTTAGTTATTTGCTCTGTAATGCGTCTATCCGTAATCAAACAGCGTTATCTATATCATTTGCATCCACTGCTGATAACTGATATACAGAGACGGGTGTTCTGTACCCCGCTGACAATGACAACCTCTGCCTCGCCACTAGCAACACAATGCCGGGAATCACTGTACAAATCTTACTGAAATATATATACCGTATAGCCTTACCTGTTGCTCTACGATGTTTAGGAAGCAGAGCAAGATAAGAAGAGAAGGGGGATAAATTAAGGTAAAGAGATAAGGGTAATAGATAAGAGAGGTAGACATACATAGTTAAATAGAGACTAAATAGAGAAGGGTGAGAGATAAGAGGAGAGATAGGTAGAGATTTTTTTTTTTTTTTTTTTTAAGAATATTACCTACGCGGACCTTAAGCTAAAATGCTGGTCAAGAAAGAGACGCGGAGAGATAGTAAAGTAGAGTGAGCTAAGTGCCAAATGTCGCCAGGGAGGAAAACTAAGCATTTATTTTTTTTCGTTACCTCAGCACACTTTCATCATGCTAATATACGCTCGTTAACAACACACTACAACTTACTACTGAACAATAAGTTACATGATTGAAGAAAAACTGTCAGTATATACCTATGTCCTGATTCTGAAAGATATACTGTAATATACTGAATTGTTTTGTAAGATAAACTAAAAAATGCCTCGTTTTAAATGTACTAACACTAAGCTGGTCTTAAGAGTACTGTACATTACTACTTCTCCAGTTTAAGGAGGGAAAAAGCTTGACGTGCCAATATTTGAGAAGTTTAATTTCTAATCTTTTTGGGGGGCCAAGAAATATCAAGCTTACCGCCATTGGTGATGAGGGGATGAGGGGATGAGGGGACGGAAGGATAAGGTATTAGGATGTGATGACAGAGTTTACCCACAGCCAAATGATGGATAATTCTGTTGCCGCCTCGGGGTTAATGTTGCCAGCCTAACATTCCTCTTGGTTTATGTTCACCCAAATATATTCAACCAATTTTTTCACACTCGTATTCCTACTAGAGATGGGGTATGTATGTATATATGTATGTATGTATGTATGTATGTATGTATGTATGCGCAATTAACCTCTACCACATCATTAAAACACTCGGTACAAAATAACTATCTCATTTATAACAAACACTGGAGACACGGGTGAGTTGTTTTTGCTACGCTCTCTGGTAGTACAGCAGACCCATGGTAGAGACAGTGGACGTATACAGCGGCAGTAGTGGACGCACGGTGGACGCATACTATAGTCGGTGGGCCAAAACTGGAGGCCGAGGTATCGCCAGGAGGGACTGATGTTATATACCATTAGGAAGCTTAACATGTCTACTTTTCAACAATGTATGATAGCAATGTCATAGGCACAGATTAAGAGGAGAAAATTCATATTAAAGAAGGTTACCCAAACGACTTATATGGGCAGTTCGAATTCACAAGTCGTGTTGCTATACCCTGTATTTTACCATATTTAATAATAATAATAATAATAATAATTAACGGTTTATTGAAAAAGTTCTGCAGCCCGAAGGCTGAAAATATACATTGGCCATAAATGACTTATTACATACATTGGTGGTTTAACAAAAGCCTTCGTTAGAGAAAGGTAAAGGAACATACAGTGAACAGACAGATTAATGTAGGTGTTGAACAGCAAACACGTAGTGTAGTAACTCCCTCACAGATGGTGTTAGGAGGGACCTATGTGGTGTAGTAGTTCCCTCAGATGGTGTTATGAGGGACCTGATGTGGTGTAGTAATTCCCTCACAGATGGTGTTATGAGGGGCATCACGTGGTGTAGTAATTCCCTCACAGATGGTGTTATGAGGGACTTGACGTGGTGTAGTAATTCCCTCACAGATGGTGTTATATGAGTGAGGTGTGGCCCCAGGCCTTCCTATCGTAGACGGATTAACACATCGCTGGTTGTTGGGTCTCACGGGCCGATATCACTGGGTACCTGGGACCTCACTGTGTGAAGGTTAACTTGAGTACGACTGTTACTGTTGAGTTGTTCTCACTGACTTAAGCACTGTTCACCAATGTTCACCTCTGTTTAACACTGGTTCCATTCCTTTCCTAAATGAAATTGTAACTTCTGGCGAGAACTTGTTGATATTCCGGTGGGGAGAAGTGGTTCAGGGGAGGGGGTTGGAATGGGCCAACTTAACAGTTGACCTGGCTGCTCCGAGAGGAGCGCCAGGTACGTCTTGACCCTTCGGTGGTCAAGGATGCATTGTATTTGTGATTTCAGAGATACAGTCATGCATTACCCATCTTGTAGATAATAGATATGCAGTATTCGTGTGACTAACCATAGTAATTTGCTATAATTAGCCGTCATAATGTACCCATGCTGTAAGCCATATTAGTTTCAGATACGTAATGTGGAAATAAATTGCTTTATTTACATTTTTACAAACAATCTTCTTTTCTTCTGCATACAATGATGTCTTTTAATTAAAATCTCCGTGATACGATAGGCCTCACTTCTTCCGACTGTGACCATGCTGAACTCACACAGAGCCAGAGCCAAAGCTGATGATGCAGTAGTTGACATGCTGGGAAATAACTGAATAAATCCATTTGGCCAGATGACAGATCTCGTCAGTGTATCTACTAGTATTGCTGCTCCTAAAGATGTGGTATATGGTATTATGCATACTAGAGAATTGGGTGAAAATGCTAGTCAAGAGGTCAAAGAGAAAAGGCTTGAGGACAGTGCTGAACAACGGGACTTTAACAGCACAATGAAAAAGCTAAACCTTAAGACATTTTCTGACCTCAAAAAGAAAACTAGGGCAATAAAAGTGCAGGGAAAAGAAGTGATACTGAAAGCAGATCATGATCATTTGTGCAAAGAACAGAAAACTTGATATGCAGGATGTTCCGGCACACTGACCTGGGCCTCTTCCTTGGTCCAGTGCTGATCCAGAAGGTCATGCACGCAAAACGAATAACTCTGCATTAAGTAGAGAAGTAGAAAAAAATTTCCATATGCAGAAATTTTACGGCAAACCTCGGCCTTTCTTCATTGATGCTATGGCACTTGGTCATACTGTCGCCGGTGACAAGAAAACATGCAAAGACATTGCAGAGTCTATGCTGGCTATGATTCTCAGGGACGGTGAAGGATGAAGGAGAATTGATGTGATATTTGATATATACAAGCCAGTGTCTATTAAGTATGTAGAGCGAGAACACAGAGCTGGAGATACGGAAGTTCTGACTTACAAACATTTCTCTCGAGGCACCAAGATCATGCACTGGGCAAATTTTCTTCATGGCACAACAAACAAAAAGAACCTTATAACATTTCTCGTTTCCCAATGGAAAGAAGCTACTGTAGGTGCAGGAGGAAACTTGCAGAAAGCAATACAATCATGTATGATACCTGTGAGGAAGATTGCGTACAAAATAACAGCAGAAGAAGTTGAACTAGTGAATGAATTGAAATGTACACATAAGGAAGCCGATACGAGAATCATCTTACATGATTCACACAAAGCTAGTTCGAATGTTGTGCTTAGCTTTTGACTCTGAAATATCTACACCATTGTATCAAGTGTGCACAACAAAGACTAGACCACGGTACAGTAGTATCAACCAAATGGCACAGGCCCTCGGATCCTCTGTAGGCAAGGCACTCCTAGGAATGCATTCATTCACTGGATGTGATACTCTCGGTTCTTTTGCTGGCAAAGGCAAGCTTTCAGCCCTGAAACTGATCGAACAAAATGTAACATTTTGTCTGTTGTTTGAAAATTTGGGCAGTGATTGGCAGGTGCCGGGGGAAATGTTCAGGCAACTACAAGGGTTTGTTTGTGCTTTGAATGGTGCAAAAAATGGCACTGATGATGTCAACCTGTACAGACATCAGCTCTTTTATGCAAAGAAATGACACATTGAATCATTCCATCTTCCACCTTGTGCTGACTGTTTGTTCAAGCATTGTCTTCGTTCTTGCTATCAAACAGCAATTTGGAAGAGAAACCTAGAGTGTGCCCCAGAAATTCCCAGTTCATCTGGATTTGGATGGGTAATAGAACAGTGTGGCGAAGAAGAGAACATTAAGATTGACTGGATGGATGGTCAGCCAGCACCTCTTGCTGTGCTGGAACTGCTGGCTTGCAAGTGTGTACGCGCGTGTAAAGCACCTGACTGTCAATGCATTGCACATGGCCTGCGCTGCAGTGAAATGTGCAGACTGAAAACATGTTCTAACCAGGCTCCCATAGAACAGGAGGAGGAGACAATGATTGATGAGCCTGATGATTACAGTGCAGAATATTAGCTTAATTAGTTGTATGTAACTTTTGGACTGTTCGTGAGTGCAAGATGTGTGTGGCAGTGTATAGATTAGTTGACTACAGGTAGTTTATGGTGCTTGTGTTTTACTAGATACTCATTTGCATCACTTATGAAATCAAATATTAAGCAGGCAGACTTTCCTCTTTGCAAGTGTGAGTGCAATTGAAACCATTTCTAAGCATTCTTTGATAGCCATAACCCATGTATATGTAGTTAAGAATAGTGGCACATGTATGTTGTTATATCAGAGCTGTGACTGGCAGTTACTAGTCATTCTTGTCAAAATGCTACATCTTGACTTAACTTCATTTATCATCTAGCAAGGCCAGAATTTTAAATCAAACAGTCTTTATTATTTTGGGCAATACTAATTTACGTTCAGCAAGTTTTGGGGATGACAGTGTCTGCAACACATTAGGATGCAAATGTTTACATATATTTGTCGTAAGGTAATAAGCACCATTCTGGGGCGTTAATTTATTGTGTTGATTTACTTGTTTTTGCTGTGCTCATGTAAAATGTATTTAATTTGTTATTACAAAATTTATCATGATTCCGTCTATGAATTTTGGTTATGACTATGTTCATACATGCTACTTATCGTTAGGTAAGTTACCTCTACGTGAGTGTATTATGAGCAGTTTTAATTTTGAAAATCACCTAGACCAGACTCACAAAACTATGGTTATACATTCTACTAGTGCA
>CAUDMG010003885.1:2510000-2550000 GCA_958450375.1 Homarus gammarus | reverse complement strand
GTTAAGTCCTTCTCTCTACAGTGTGGCGTTCCCCTTCGCCTGGCAGTAATAAGATTAGTCAAGAGGCACCGTGTTCTGCCTCCACTGGCGAAGTTGTGCGTTAGGGGTGAAAGTCCTTCCTTCCGCGGCCACACACACACACATACACACACACACACACACACACACACGGTGGGGAGGGGCGGGCGTACTCAAGTGGGATAAGGAGGAGGAGGATGTGGAGGAGGTGGAGGGGGGGTGATGGAGGTGGTGGAGGGAGGGAGGGAGGAGGAGGAGGAGGAGGAGGAGAGGGTGGAGGACATAGTGGTGGAAGAGGAAGAGGAAGAGGAAGAGGAGGAGGAGGAGGAGGAGGAGGAGGAGAAGAGGGTGGAGGACATAGTGGTGGAAGAGGAAGAGGAAGAGGAGGAGGAGGAGGAGGAGGAGGAGAGGAGTTAGTGAATGTCAGAAGATAGTAAATAAATATAACTGATCAAGTATAGTTATTAAACAGAGTTAATTACTATACACCCTGGAGCTATATAATCAAGACGTCATACAATTACCTTAGTATCATAACAAAAGACAGGTCAAATATCTTCCTTTATCAACAGAAACAAAGTACTGACGCGTAATTACATAGTCAACGAGGTAGTTCGGTAGTTTATATCACCTCTATTACTCTAAGAACAATTAGATACAAAAGTTTAGTTCATTGTGTGTAAAAAAGTTAGCTTAGCCACGGACAATCTATTATTTACGTACGGACAAAAAAAATACCTAACCTAACCTAACCAAACCTAATCTAACCAAACCTAACCTAACCAAACCTAACATAACCCAACCGAACATAACCCAACCTAACCTAACCTAACCTAACCAAACCTAATCTAACCAAACCTAACCTAACCAAACCTAACCTAACCCAACCTAACCTAACCCAACCTAACCTAACCTAACCAAACCTAACCTAACCCAACCTAACCTAACCTAACCCAACCTAACCTAACCAAACCTAACCTAACCTAATCTAAGGTCAAGTGAGGTCAAAGGAGGGTCAGACAAGGAGAGAATATAGGTCAAATATTTAGACCGTGTGGTGGTCATCATCAGGCGAGAGTGAGAGAGAGAGAGAGAGAGAGAGAGAGACACCTTCACCCTGCCAATATTTCTCTGGGTCTGCAGCCCCTCAGGGAAACACGCCACCGCTGCCCCTCCCACACTTCACTCAAACACTCACCCACGCTAATCCACGCTAACTGTCGCTAACGGGGAGACCACTTACATAGCAGACACGATCCTTGAGTAAATCATTCTCGGGTGTGGTGTTAATACAGGTGTGGTGTTGAGACAGGTGTGGTGTTGAGATAGGTGTGGTGTTGAGACAGGTGTGGTGTTGAGACAGGTGTGGTAAAAAGGTAATGTATTTAATTACCTATGATACTCGTGTCACCTGCAGTAATTCACACGTTACAAACAATAATAAACATGATCATTAATATTCAGTTTGTTGTATGATAATATTCAGACTGAAAGAGACGCCAGTTTAATGCCCCTGTTTAACATTACGTCAAAAGTGAGATAAATTTAACAAAAGCAAAAACAATAAATTTCATATCAGTCGTCGTGTGATACGTTAAGGACAGTTTTACGTTTTTGTTTTAGGAAATATTACATCATGGTAATAGCATTCAGAAAAAAATGAATTATATAAAATAAATAATAATTTCTTTTATACACTCACAATAATAACACCTAAACGCTATCATCACTCTTCAAAAAAATTATTACAATTTAGATAAAACGTGATACATATATTTTACATATTTTTTACGAGTATAAAAGTAAATTATTAAATAATCTAACCTTTTAAATGTTTGACACTGGAATGCGCTGGAATAAAATTTGACCACTTTATAATAACTTTGTCAGATATTATTAACAATTTCCCTTCCTATATATTCCCAGTTAAGAATAATAATATATTGTATAAGTGTTGGTAACTGTGGTGTAGGAGTGAGGGAGGACCTACCTTATATCATCCGTGGGGCCAACAGGGTCCTGAGGTGTGGCTGTATCTTACTCTCTTCCACCACTTTGACTAACCTTCCCATTATTCTCTTATTTTCTATTTATTCCACCTTCCTTTCCCCTCTCCTCCTCCTCCTCCTCCCCCTCTTCTTCCACCTTCTTTTCAGCCGCTGTCTTTCACGTATCCCGTCTCTTCCTCCGTCTATGAGTGATTTAAATATCCGGTATAGAATGTGTCATATGAAGCATCACAACAAGACCATGAGTTACCATGAGTATTCCTGGCGGGAGTCTACGGAGCCTTATTCTCCCTCAAGTTTGTTGGTTCTCCTCTCCAGCGACAACGTCAGTCCTCCCCTGAATAGATTATTATTAAACAATTCTCTAAAAAGTGAAGGTAACACTTCTGGCAAAGAATTTATAATAAGGAAAATTTGTTTATATCTCAAAACTGTAAATTAATGACATTTAAACGTCCTCGATATTCGGAGGTATGAAGCGTGGGTCATGGTTAGGAGCGGGAGGGTGACGGTGCCAGGCTCCCGGCGGTCCAAGTGGCACTGGCACCTCCAGGGGTGGTATGGTGAGAGCGGCGTGCGAGCGCTGCGGCGGCGGAACAGACACTGAAGACCACGCGCGCTGGTGACTTGTTGTGGCCCCTCCTGGCACTCATACTGACCCAGTGGCTGCCTGGCACTCATACTGACCCAGTGGCTGCCTGGCACTCATATTGACCCCGCGGCTGCTTGCCACTCATACTGACCTCGTGGCTGCCTGGCACTCATACTGACCCAGTGGCTGCCTGGCACTCATACTGACCCAGTGGCTGCCTGGCACTCATACTGACCCCGCGGCTGCTTGCCACTCATACTGACCTCGTAGCTGCCTGGCACTCATACTGACCCCGTAGCTGCCTGGCACTCATTCTGCCCCAGTGGCTGCCTGCCACTCATACTGACCCCGTGGCTGCCTGCCACTCATACTGACCCCGTGGCTGCCTGCTACTTATACTGACCTCGTGGCTACCTGGCACTCATACTGACCCCGTAGCTGCCTGGCACTCATTCTGCCCCACTGGTTGCCTGCCACTCATGCTGACCCAGTGGCTGCCTGCCACTCATACTGACCCCGTGGCTGCCTGCCACTCATACTGACCCCGTGGCTGCCTGCCACTCATACTGACCCCGTGGCTGCCTGCTACTTATACTGACCTCGTGGCTGCCTGGCACTCATACTGACCCCGTGGCTGCCTGGCACTCATACTGACCCCGTGGCTGCCTGGCACTCATACTGACCCCGTGGCTGCCTGCCACTCATACTGACCCCGTGGCTGCCTGCTACTTATACTGACCTCGTGGCTGCCTGGCACTCATACTGACCCCGTAGCTGCCTGGCACTCATTCTGCCCCAATGGCTGCCTGCCACTCATACTGACCCCGTGGCTGGCTGCCACTCATACTGACCCCGTGGCTGCCTGCCACTCATACTGACCCCGTGGCTGCCTGTCACTCATACTGACCCCGTGGCTGCCTGCCACTCATACTGACCCCGTAGCTGCCTGGCACTCATACTGACCCCGTGGCTGCCTGGCACTCATACTGACCCCGTGGCTGCCTGCCACTCATACTGACCCCGTGGCTGCCAGCTACTTATACTGACCTCGTGGCTGCCTGGCACTCATACTGACCCCGTAGCTGCCTGGCATTCATTCTGCCCCAATGGCTGCCTGCCACTCATACTGACCCCATGGCTGTCTGGCACTCATACTGACCCCGTAGCTGCCTAGCACTCATACTGCCCCAGTGGCTGCCTGGCACTCATGCTGCCCCAGTGGCTGCCTGGCACTCATACTGACCCCGTGGCTGACGCTAACTGTGAGTGTCGGCTGTAAAAGTTACTAACACTGGTTGTGGTGTGACTCTCATGTCCGGCATTATCCTAACTACAGGTGAGGGACACCCACCGACAGTGACTGTTATGGATCACCTTCCACCGACAGTGACTGTTATGGGTCACCTTCCACCGACTGTGACCATGATAATGACACTGACCTCATAAGCTGACTGGCACTAATACTGATCCCAATGGTCGCCCGGCATTACTACTGTGTGGCAGTGATGACGACCCGTGGGGCTACCTGGTGCTGTTCCCGCCCCCAGTGCTCCTCTGACGCCGCTGGTCGCCTCCATTAATACTGGTCTGGGTGTTACGTGGAGCTCCAAATTTAGCACTAATAGGCAACAGACGATTTTCGAAATTCGAATAGAAACAAGGAAATTTAACCTGACCCTAAACTGACAGAAATGTGTCCACGTTCACCTGTCCACTGTAGACCCACACAACGAACAGTTAGAAATTCTCAAGTAAGATATTATTTACATTATGTATGATCTGCTGTGTACCTTTTCACACGTGTATGACATATTGCTATGCATACCTATCACAAGCGCGTATACTGTATAGTTATCACATTCCTAATCTCTCCAGTTATCACATTCCTAATCTGTTCAGTAATCACTTCCCTAATCTGTTCAGTTATCACACAGTAATTTACATGCTGATTCAAATAACCCAAAGCACCTTTACCAATGCTTGCTTACATTACATACTGAAAATTATACAATAAGGAGGAGAGACTGTATGAACGTTAAGAGTGTGGAACTGAGGTGTGAGGGAAGAGTGACCTGGAGAGAGAGAGAGAGAGAGAGGCAAATAACAATAACGTCGAGACATAAAGATACCTGTGAAGACTTGCAGGTTCAGTGAAAATTTGCAATATTTGGTGATGGGAAGGTGTGGCTGAGAGGCCATTGGAAGATTAGATAGGCCACACCTAATCTGGCAGTTCGGCGATATTCCTGTTCAATTTCCGCCTTCGCCCTTCTCCCCCCCTCCCTCCCCGTGTGCTGGACCCTCCTATCTTCACACAGATTATTTTTTATATAGTGGACAGATCTTATAAGGAAAAGTAGTCTCTAGCTCCTCTCTGCAGTAAGCTTTGCCCCCCTCCCCCCCCCCCCCCCATTACACACCGTTGTAATGCATTTCCAAAACTTTCCCTTATGGACAATATTGTTAGCTGACAAGACAACGCTTTTTCTGCTAGTCTACAGGCAGTGTTTCAGCTGACGACGCAGCGTTAACCCTTTCGGTACACAATAAGGGCTGACACCAAATGTAATCAACAGCCCCAAAACAAAGTCTATAAATCCCTTCTTTTTTTTTTTTGCAAAACTTAGTAATCAAAAAACAATAAAGAGAAATATTTTAGACAGAAAAAAAAACAATGAAAATTAGTTGTTCGAAGTGTTAAACAAAACAATTACTCGTATATTATCTAGATCTTAAATAAATTCATGATCCTTGCCATCAGAGGATATAAACTTTATATTCAAGGTAAACAGAAGAAACATACATATGTGCAGTACATTGTCTTCATCTGAAAATAAAATTGCAAGTGCTGCATTAAAATACATACATACTTTATCTTCACCTGAAAAAAGACTTGAACTTTAACATCATCTACAATAAACTTCACAAATGGGTTGAACAGAAATAAACACATATATATTTCATCTGCACCTGTAAATAAACATTACAGTACCCCCATAAACGACGTTCTAAATGTTAGTTATGTTAGTTATAATTTTAAGTAAACCTAACCTAACCTAACCTTACAGCTAACATCGGTTGCCATAAGCCTTGATTTATCTCAGTACCTGACATTACCACCGCGAGGTCACCCGTACTGAAGGGGCAGCAGTGTTAGTAAGATGCGTGCAATAAAAAAATATTAAATATAATATGCTCCCGGATAAAGTAAGAAGGCTCAGTATACAAAGTCTATCGCCAGTTATAAGATAATGAATGATATCTATAATGTTATCCATTTTATTTCTGTTATCAACAATTTCAAAATAAAGTTAAACATTGTATAAATGAATTTTCAGCCTCTGGAAATATTTATAACTTTGAATGTGCATATTCCAAAACTGTACCTTAGTATAATGATAACTTACACCTCTGAACCGGACAATGTGTATTTACTTTGTACTGCTGTATGGTCCAATCATTAAAGACAAAACCCAGTGTTAGATACAAGGACCTATCAAAGCCATTAAACATTTTTTGAGACTGCTGCCATGATAATAATAAATCACTAAAAACTAAATTCAATTATTCCTGGAGCCTATTTTGGCCTTCAACCCCAAAAATAAAAAATATAAAAGATCATTAAAATGCTATTGATATATGGCTCTTCATTATTCATTTCTTACTACTAATAAACTCTAGAACTAAAAATCTGAACACACACACACACACACACACACACACACACACACACAGCCCGACTAGAATCCCCACATCTACAAGCAAGGAAGACTAATGCAGTCTCTTAGTTTCCAGTACTGTATGTTGACTTTGATGTGTAGCAGTTGTGAGGAAACAGCTGTCACTTCCTGTCCACGGACACCCGACTTTACAACTGTAGAACTTAGAAGTGAAGGCGGTCGTGTGAAGTGCCACCTATTTTTCTAAATTAACTTCATGCTTCACAATTATGGCACATTCATCATCTACAAAATACCTTTATCTTATTTACACTTTAACCACATCTTGTTCACACATTGTCTGTATCTTGTAATGTCTTGCCTACATATTGATGCCATTTTGCCCATATTCTCCCCATATAAAGTACGTTTCTCGCCCACATCAGACATACATATCCTTCCCTAATTTATCCACGTTTTATTCACCTCTCACCTACATTATCTCCACAAACTGACCTCACACCACCCACAGTCTTATTCTTAAGTCTCTATCTCTTAAATACTCATGATTGTAAACACGAGGTAGGCTGTGTGACTCGAGGTGTTGTGTGTGGGTCGAGTGTGAGCTGGCTGGCCGGTATATGTATAGCGAGGGGTCAGGTAAACACCCAACCACCTCATCTCTCTCTTCCCTTTCTTTATCTTCTAATTCTTTTTATTCTTCTTTTCTTTTCATTGAAGTTCCTATATGTCTTTCCTGCCCATTCTTACAACTCTTAGTGGCGTTTTCCTCACTTATTTAGTCTTTATTCCCTCTTCCATCTTCTATTATCTTCTTGTCACACTTCCTCTCATTCCACTATCCACTCTCTGTCTTCTCCCTTTTCACACCTTTTCTCTTCTTCCTCTCTTCTTCTTCTTCTTCTTTTTCCATCACTTTTCGTCTCTTTTTCTCTCCTCTTCCTCCCAATCATAAACAAAACACACCATTACGACCGACAGAAGCACCAGAGTGTAGAACGTGTGAATAAAACAACACATTCAGGTGTACCAGGTTAATTAACAATCAGGTGTACCAGGTTAATTGAGGATGTCCTTCTTGACACACCTTGACGATCTTTTAAAAGGGGGAAAGGTTAATAAAGACAATGAAGAGACAGGAAGAAAAAATGAAAATAAAGGTGAAGAGAAGTCAAAGGGAAAGACAGGAAGTGAAGAAAAAGAGAGAAAGTGAGTAAAGTTCAAGAGACGACAAGGGGGAGAAGAGGAAGTGAAGAAAAAAGAGTAAATAGGGAAGATAAGCAAGATAAAGAAAGTGAATATCAACTGTCAATCAGGAAGAGCAACAGATCAGGAATCAGTTAGGCAGACGGCAAGTCGAATCAAGTCTCTAGACGAACAGAGGACACATACCAACGAGTCGAATAAGAGCTGGAACAGCATGATCAAGCAGTAAGCGTAGGACATGCAGGAGATGATCAACGTAGGCAGCAACAAGGACAGTGACACAACGACATCAATAACAACAGCCAAAGCTGCAGACCACCAAAGGAATAAGCATGGACAGAGCAGTGCATGTACATGTGCACCAGAGATGCAACATACAACCACAACAACAACTGCAACAAGCAGGAACGTGATGGTGGCAGACGGAGTGTAACATAAGTATAGGCATCAGAGGAGTGCATGGACCTAGGACAGACAAGATAGACATAGTAGTGCAGAGTGAGTGATGGTGGCACAGCAGGATCGAGGATAGTGGCAGAATGACTGTGTATACAGGTGGCAAGAGCAGTAGCATGGACTGACAAGCGGAGTGACGAACATGTCGTGACCAGAGGAATACTAAGCAATCAAGCGTGGAGCAGATGAGTGCCTCAAGGTGGCAGATCGAGTGAATGGCGAGTCAGATGCAACCGACGACGCGTAGCTGTGCAGACGCGAGTAGCATGATGACAGAGAGAGTGCAATCAGACATAGGCAGAGAGGCAGATGCTTAGCAGACGACCAGTGATGCTTAGGCACGAGGACACCAACAACAGGTGCTTGTGAGCAGAGGAGTAGACTGTAGCAGACGGAAGTGACGAATTGGCATGAGACAAGCTAGATGGCGAGGACAGAGCGACCACTACGTGCATACATTAGGAAGAAGAGTACAGATGTCTAGTGACAGAGCAGACAAGTCAGAACACTAGTATGCAGAGCGACAAACAAGCAGTGATCGCGATGGCACACAGGAGAGCAGTGGATAAACCAACACCGGTGAGACTAGGCCAGAGGCTAGATCAGTAGCACAGCATGACAGTGATCAAGATACATGTCAGAGGAGGAGATAAGCGATAGACAAGCAGAGCAACGAAACATGACTACAAATACAAAACAACAACAGATCACAAGAGTCAGTGATATGAGCAGAGGAGTGATGTTGCAGATGAGTGATGTTGCAGAGGAGTGATGGTGGTAGAGGAGTGCGGTTGGCCAGAGGAGTGGTGTTGGCAGAGGAGTGGGTTGGCCACGAGGAGTGATAGCTTCGGATGCCAGGTTTCTGAGGGAAACACCTAGATAGGGCCAGAGGAACAGATCAGATCAGTTGGCAGACAACAACAACAGGAGGCGTATACGTACGAGACAGACAAGGCAGATGAATCAAGCAGACAAAACCAAGGCACCGAGGAAGTAACCTAAACAAACAGATAAACTAGCTTGACAGTAGAAGTACAGAGTACAATAGAGCAGACGGAACGTACGAATGCAGAGGCAGACCGAAACAAGCGAATCATACGGAACAGAGCAGACAGCCAAGTCGGGATCGAACAAGGACAACAACGACGTGTTCAGACAACAGCGAGAACAAACTTATACATACAGTGACAAACTAATCACCCCATCTACCAACTAGACAAAGAAATCTGACAATCACCTGTTTCACTCAATTAATAATACCTAACTGAACAACATCACTAACAACAACAACACATAGATTCAGCCAACAATGTATAATATGAGTAAGTGTTAAAAAGTAGACCAGATTAATATTGTCAAACAAACACTAACAACTTAGGAATATTGTAGAAAGGAATTAATACTTAAATTTATAATATAAGAATACCACACCAAGATGTGAGAATATAATGAAGAAGTGAAAAATATATACTTATTCGAAGTTAAGATTACAAGTCTGATACTGGCCAAGGTAGATTATAAGGTAGAAGATAAGAAATAATTAGCGGTCGTGTAAAAGTAACAGAAGAGGTGAATATGGATAACTGAAATCACAAGGAAGGATTTTTATTCAACTGATGAATCTATCACTCTAAGAAACATCATGATGACAAGAGACTAAGAAAAGCAAGCTTTAGAACTGCAACACAACTGGATATACAACTAATCAGATACAAGCCCACCACCACTAACAACCATAAACATAACACAAAATCTAAACTTTAACAACATACAACCTGTCTCTAACAATGACAGATAGCACGTGTACAACAGATCACACAAGCGAGTACTAGACAACGACCGTTAAGTACCAATTTCACAGCTTTAAGTATCAAGCTAGCAAATAGAGGCAATACATTTTATACACTGCAATCCGACTAAACATATACATTACAACTAGACCACACATAGCAACAGAAGACCGACTACCAAACATATATCGAGACAAGTCACAGAGCAACAAGTCAACAGACAAGTCAACAACAACCAACCGGGAAAACGCGTACATACCACATTGAATACGACAAGAGAGTGATAACAGTAACGAACGATCAGCAAATAAACTACCAACAACTAACAACATAGAAGTGAGAGATAAGACCAACAACAAAACTTACTAACAATATAACACAACATATCAGACACTTACCGAAGCACCCAACGTAACATACATACAATTCATTTACAACTGAATTCTACACTGCTACCAACAATGTATAGATTCATGGTAAGAGCTACAACACATACAAATACAATAGGAGCACATACACAACAACAGCCATAGCAAGCTCTATTAACGAACAAACATACGATCACATTACCTAGTCAACCTAACACAACATACTATAACACCATACATACGACACCAGAACATAACCACGACAAAGCACACAACGCTAACAGACGGACTCAGACTCACACTACATACGAGCATGAACACCTTACATCAAGCATAAATATACCAATCACTCATAACACCACACACAACACACGAATCATTATCTCAATCCAAGCATCATCAACAGGCCATTAACTAGTCCAAATAATCTAGTAAAATCTTCAACCACTAAACATCAATCAATAACCAAGTGTTCAAATTGTCTATTCCCTAGCGAGCCAACAAGCAACAACACGTTATAACACACAGACGAGACGCTAGTATACTATACCCACTCTAGGAGGATTCATGCAAGTGATCATGCTCAGACACCATGGGTTATAGGGGCTATAGGACAGACATCACACAACAAATTGCAACGACTCACATATTCGATATATCGACGCCGCGACTTCAGATACAGCACCACACAGATAAGACAACCCGCCCACGAGAGGGAAAAACACAAGAAAGGAAGCTGTTTTCTATTATACAACTCACCACCATCAAACAACTCTTATTCTAGGCGGCACCATACCAGCCTCAACTAACCAAGACAACCTCAATACTATTCTTCCAAAACTTGACACAAGATGATCAGGGAAACTTACACACTCCACCATCTACCCGCCATACGACTTACCAACAAATCACGCTTACCGACTACCCAATCACCTATAGTTGTGCATCGCAATCAACGTAACATAGCACAGCGAATTTCACTTGACACACTAACTAGACAATCATAGTTATCTAGCCACCCGCCTTTTAGCTAACATAATTCTGAGTACAAATACACTGACAAGCTTGTACTAACACATATATGGATTTGGCAGTACAACAGACCTAACTAACATACCACAGTGCAACAGACGAATGACGCCATTCTCTCCACATGCTTGACACTTCGACTCACTCCATGCCGCCCAACAGTCATCACAGACACCACTAGTCACATTATTATTTCTCACCGCGAACAGGTTCAATGACTCATGACAGCGCGCTATTACAAACAACACGCTTATACCCAACACATAGAATATACACCTATACGCTAATATATCAATTAATCAACAGCACGAAGAACAGTAACTGTACAAGTAACTATACAACTCGCCAACTGAATCACAGAGAGACGCAAACATAACTAACTAGTCTCCAGTATGTGTTTACTTAAGTATACACAGATTCACATACATCGATCCTAACCTACTATCTCTTACATATACAACTGCACTAATACAACGTCGTTAACATCCTAATGGGCAACATCACAGCTTTCTAGTGCCACTACACCAACTATCCTCATACAAACATCACACACACTACGTTAACACGTCTATATCCATCGCTCAACAAACATTGATTCCATATACCATCGCTCGAAAATCATTCACATATATCATAACAAATCATATCTCACTACACATTCTATATTCAACTATTTTACAATCGTTATTCACTCATATCCTTCCTGACCTAGCGACGACTCACCTAATAGCCAGAGATCAACACCAACACCAACATGAACCCATTATATCACTAACCAACTAACAACCAGACTTCCATACGCTGGAACAAAAAACAAGTCCGAAGGCACTACAACAACTACTGTACAGGTGTATCCAATCTAACAGACGGAACTACACACATCATCACCTCTAACAAGACCACACAACACATTCTACTAACAAATCCAAGTCACCATCTTCCCGAACGACATACACACCCCAACAATAACACCAACAACACACAACACGCGTGACCCATCAAGCCAGTACACACCACGACAGGACATCACCAACGCATACGACGCCAACACATCACTAACTATATCTCCGCCAATTTATCTACCTTAGATCATAACACCAACAAGTCCATTAATCTTAATATCTACTATACCTAATTAAGGATACATGACAACGTAACATTATGCCTATGAATAACGCATAACACCTTGCAACATAGACACCTACCTACATTGACTTTACACCCAAATTGCTAAAGCATGCCATACAATATAACGACACCTGACAATAGTCTATCTAGAACAAAACACATACCAGATATGACGCGAAAATTGTAAATTAATTGGAAAATTCAGTGCCTGATAACATATAAAACTGAGTTAATTGTGAAAAAGATTCAATGAACATATCACAAAATCTATTTCTGTCACGCAGTTCCAATATTCGTTTAAAAAACTTTATCATCCAATTATCTTCGACGAATCAGGATACATTTGACTTTATCTATGCTGTTTCTAATCTCAAATAATGCTCGTAAATAAATGATGAATCAAATGTTGTTTCAGGTAAATAACAGCACGTTTAGCTACAAAATTTAAGTCATAAGGAATTAAAGAATCTTGAACGTTAATGATAAGCGTATTTACCCAGCCTTGTCTCTCCTCATTCCCGCTTCCTCCTCTACAAGGTACGGAAAGCTTTGTAACTGATTAAACTTCCGGAAAGCTTTGTAACTGATTAAACTTTCGTATATTATCTTGAAGTTGTGTAATAAACAAGTAATATTTGCTGGATAAACGTGAAACTACTCGAGGAATTAAGTAAGAAAAGATGAGTACGTTTATAATAATGGATAATATGTGTAAACTTTGATTAATGAGATAATCCAAAAGTGCGGTAATGTTGAGGACTTTTTCTGTATGGTTTTCAAGAGGGACGATTATATTATCAACAAATAAATTTATATGCTCTAACAGGACATTATTTTAGTATGTATATATACAAACTAGACTACAGAGAGAGAGAGAGAGAGCAAACTGCATAGAGTTCGGTTTCTGCATAAATATCGGCCAAGTCCCAGATTCACAAACGGGTTACGAACATCATAAGTGCTTAAAAGTTCATAAACTCCTACGGTGGTTATTCACTGAGGACTTACGAAATCTACAACTCAAATTAAAATAGCTGATTTCCCTTCGCAACTTACTGTGACTTTTGAGATCTCGTAAGCTTTAGCAAGGCGGAAATAAGGCCGTTTTTTCTATTATATAACCCGTACCAAAACACACAAAGTTCCTAGACGTACTTCAAGCGCCATTAATGAAGATGGAATTTCCGGTCTGCAAGAATTTTGATGTTTTCAAACTAATATGTGTTCCCTAACCTGTTTTTAATGTTGATTTCAGATATGACTTAAGTTTTCGTCTATCACTCAAGGTTTAGTGACAAATGGAATCCTTGAGGCAAAGGCTGTTGTTCAGTGTCGCATCAGCAGCTGTAGTGTTAAATCTCCTTGTTTTGCTCTAAGATACTATTCCTGTTGTAAATATGTCTTCTCGGGGATGTTTGAACAATCCAAACGTATTCTGCTACATAAGCCCATTCGTGAAAAATGCATATTTTGTCTACTTTGGAGTGAAAATAGGTGATTTAGATAAACCATGGGCGCCACATAAAGTATGTCGCACTTGTGTTGAAGACTGTAGAAATGTGGTAAGAAAATAGCTATACCAATTGGAGTCCCTGTGGTATTGCGGGAGCCTAAAAATCATCTCTGAAGATGGAGGGATATAATGCAAAAAATAAACAAGGAATCATTTAACCCAACATTCCATCTGCCATGAGACCAGTGCCACATGGTCCTGGGGTTCCAGTTCCCATTCCGCCAGGTGTGTTGCAGTCCGTGTCATCAGAATCTGACCGGGATTCATCGACAGGTAACGGAAGTGATGTTTATCAACCTGAAGATATTAATGATGTACCGGAGATGTTTACCCAGGGTGAAATTAACGATCTGGTTAGGGATTTGAATTTACCAAAGGAGTCTGCAGAACTCTTAGGATCTAGGTTGAAATCAAAGAATTTACTGAGCAAAGGGACATATTTTTCATGGTACAGGCAACGTGAACAAGAACTAGGTCATTTTTTTTCAGAGGAAGGCTCCTTGGTTTATTATAATAATGTGTCTGCTTTAATTAACTATTTTGGCATTACCTACACAGCTACTGAATGAAGGTTGTTCATTGATTCTTCAAAACAAATCTCAAAGGAGTTTTACGTCATAATGGAAATGTACTTTCATCAATTCCTGTGGCTCACTCTGTTCATCTTAAGGAAACTTATGAAAATTTGCAGATACTTCAAGAGAAAGTTCATTATGAAGATCATGGTTGGTCGGTTTGTAGAGATTTCAAAGTCATTGCTTTGTTGCTTGGTCAACAGAGTGGATACACGAAAATGCCATGTTTTTTTCGTGAGTGGGACAGCAGAGCAAGACGTGAACATTGGGACAAAAAACACTGGCCACCTAGACAGGCTCTTGTGCCAGGTTCAAAAAATATTCTACATGAACCATATATTGACCCTAAGTAAGTGCTGTTGCCTCCTCTGCATATTCAATTACGGTTACTGAAACAATTTGTAAAAGTCCTAGATAAGGAAAGTGATTGTTTCAGGTACATCTGCAGGGAGTTTCCATCAGCCGCATATGAAGAAAATCAAGGCTGGCATTTCGTGGGCCCTCAAATCCGAAAGTTAATGTTAGACCACCAATTTGAAGAATCGATGAACCAGTGTGAGAAAGAAGCATGGAATAGTTTCACGTATGTTGTGTATAGTCTTTAGGCAATAGAAAAGATCTAAACCAGGGGTTCTCAACCTGGGGGGAATTCCCCCCAGGGGGGGAATTCAGGTTTTCAGGGGGGGGGGGGGGGAAACTGATTCGGGAGCAAGAGATATGTTAGATGAGAAATCAATCACAGAATTTTGGCCCTCGATGTGCGATTCCTACCCAAAAGTGGCAGAAAGAGCTATCCGTGCATTGCTTTCGTTTGTGTCGACATATCTTTGTGAGTCAGGCTTTTCAACTCTGTTGCAAATTAAAACGAAGCAACGTAGTAGTTTAGAGGTAGAAAATGACCTGCGTTGTGCCCTTTCAAGCACTCCTCCGCGTATCCCAGAATTGGCGAAGAAAAAACAATCACAGGTTTCTCATTGACTGTAATCTTCATCTGAATAAAATTAATTACAAATTTACAATATCCTGGTATTCTATTGAACTTTTTGTTTATTGCATTATGCTTCAGTTTGGTCTGTTAAGTAATTCATTATAAATATAAAAAAACTATTTTACTTTTATTCAAGTTTTATAAATCCATCAACATTTTCAATTGGCATTTAATTTGTAAAACTCCACTATAAAAATAATCCATGTAAAATTGTAAATGTATTTGTACTAATATGGAAAAAAATAAAGGATTTTCAGTATTATATTCATATTATTTGGAATGCACTTTTTGAGGCAGACAAGGAGGGGGGAATGACATTCTGACATATGGTGAAAGGGGTGCATGGGGCAAACAAGGTTAAGAACCACTGATCTAAACTATCAAAACATTATTAAAGGTAAGTTGAATAACTGTATAAACACAGGTTGCAATATGAGTGTAAAAGTGCATTTCTTACATTCCCATCTTGAGTATTTTCCTGAAAATTTAGGTAGTTTAAGTGAAGGGCAAGGTGAAAGATTTCACCAGAACATCAAGGAAATGGAAAAGAGGGATCAAGGAAGGTGGAATGTGAACATGATGGCAGACTACTGCTGAAGAGAGGTTGAGCCAGTGTAAATATTGCCAGAAAAAGAAAGTGTCACCCATCCTAGAAGCCTAATTTTATGTTCATACATATTCATATATATCATTTCTTTCTGTATTTGCAGACAAATAGCCTTAATCACAATAATCTTTAGGTTTAGTTTACTTTGAAGCTTACTGAATTGTCTAATTTATATTATCTTGTCATATTTGTATATTGCATTTGTATATGTATGAGTTATATTATCTTGTCTTATTGGTGTGACGTGACAAAACAAAACAAAGTTTATTTTTAGAAATACTTGACAAAAAACGAATCAGATTCATGTCTCAGTTTTAAAACATCATTCAACCATTCTTAAATTGCAGATCGGTGGAGTAATACTTGAGGACAATGGTTAACCAATGTCCAAAACTATCCTATATATATATATATATATATATATATATATATATATATATATATATATATATATATATATATATATATATATATATTTATGCTGACAACCACAAGGAAAGAAGAAAACACGAAGTTCCCAAGCGCTTTCGTGTAATTCACATCCTCAGGGGTGAGTACAGACTAAAGAGAAGTACAAAACAAGGTATATATATATATATATATACAGAGGAGGGTGACATAACATAAGAACATAAGAAAATAAGGAGTCTGCAATTGGCCGGTTGGCCTGTGCATGGTAGCTCCTGTCGAGAGTTACTACCACTCTCTATCATCCATGAATCTGTCCAGCCTCCTTTTGAAACTTTTCAGCGTTCCAGCACTTACTACAAAGTTGCTAAGCTTGTTCCACTCGTCCACCATTCCTTGCAAGGAACCTTATAAATGCAGCCATTTATAAAGTTCCTTGCAAGGAATGTAATATGTTTTACTTAGGCCAGACAGGAAAAGATCTTGTAACTAGACTTAACATAAATATAGTGTTAGGACAGGCCAGGAATCCAATGCTCTGTTTGTTCATTTGAGGGATAATAAGCATTGCATTGACTGGGATAATGCCTCCTCAATATTACCATGTAATTCAATTGACAGTAGGAAAATTATAGAATCTAGTCTCATTAAACATACCGAAGCAGTCAACATGAATTTGAGTAATGGCATGTACAAACTGGACAATTTTGTAATTGAGAAGATTTGTAACCAGGTGAGAAGATTGGGTCAACTTACACTCTGACCTGACTACCAACCGTTGCGGTGCTTTTTAAAGATTAGTAGGGTCATTACCTAATACCTGACCATTGTGGACCTGATCTCACCCTCTTCTGTATATATATATATATATATATATATATATATATATGTATACCTTGTTTTGTACTTCTCCTTAGTCTGTACTCACCCCTGAAGATGTGAATTACACGAAAGCGCTTGGGAACTTCGTGTTTTCTTCTTTCCTTGTGGTTATCAGCATATATATATATATATATATATATATATATATATATATATATATATATATATATATATATATATATATATATATATATATATATACTGTATAAGGGTGGCATAAAAATTTAAATCGCGACACAGCTGGATATATCGGGAGCGACATCACCCAGTGTTTAGAACTGTATGAACTTGAAAATAAATAAACAATATTTAACCTTATAGACATAAGAAACAAGCATTAATATATATAAAATAAAAAGCGTTGATAGGTGAACAAAGAGAAGTGTTTATTAACACTTACACCTTCAATAATTGAGCCTTTTATTTGGGTCTAACAGAAAATAAAAAAATAAAAAAATCGTCATATTGAAAATAAAATCCGAATTGAAAAATTTAAAAAACATATGTCAAAATTCAGTGTTCAGTGTTGAACTCTAGAGATAACGGAACTATAAAGTGTTCAGTGTTTACCTTTAGAGATAACGGACCTATACAGTGTTCAGTGTTCAACTCTAGAGATAACGGAACTATACTGTGTTCTGTGTTTACCTCTAGACGTAAAGGAACTATACAGTGTTCAGTGTTTACCTCTAGACGTAAAGGAACTATACAGTGTTCAGTGTTTACCTTTAGAGGTAACGGAACTATAAAGTGTTCAGTGTTTACCTTTAGAGATAACGGAACTATAAAGTGTTCAGTGTTTACCTTTAGAGGTAACGGAACTATACAGTGTTCAGTGTTTACCTTTAGACGTAAAGGAACTATACAGTGTTCAGTGTTTACCTTTAGACGTAAAGGAACTATACAGTGTCTGGTATAACGTTTCCTACCACGGATAATTGACCCTCTGGCTGCAGCAAGCATTGTATATAACAGGTTCGATCTCTGAGTCAGGCCTCTTTCGTACTATGCGGTTCTTCGCCGCACCTAGATACGGTCGCCGCACCGGAGAGACCACGGTTTTCTGCTGCACATTCGTAGGGCTGCCACGTACTGCGACCCAACTTTGGACTCTTGTCTACAGTTTGCAGCGTATGGACGCGATACCGGACAAGTCCAGTGGGACGCCGCACATGCAATCCGACGTCTGACCGGCGAATTCGCCGCAATCGCATGGTGTGAAGAACTATCAGTCGACTGCTATGTCCGGCACCGCACCGCATCTAGAAGTGGCGAGAAATCGCATAGTGTGAAAGGGGCCTTGGGGGTGTTATCCAGTGATATCCTATAACACCAAGCATCGCAATGGACAATGAAAGTCGTAACAATGAAGAGACCAATCTCCCGAAGTGCTAGTAAGCTGACTAGTTGTGGAAATAGTAAATTACTGTATACTATTGTAGGGGTATCGAGATATTAAAGTTGTCTAGCACTCAGGATGGAAGGAAACTCTAATGTGGTTATCTTGTATAATATATAAGTTATATGATAGACAGTCTGGTGCTGGAGGTGCTGTGTGGTGAGGGGCTGCTTGGTAGAGACGTGCGGTGAGTAGCTTGTCGAAGGAGGTATGTGTGCAGGAGCTCCGTTAGAGAAGATGTTGCCTGTTGCTGGCCTCCTGGTTGAATGAAATGTTAACAGTGTGGAGCTTGCTGGAGGAGATGTTGCTTGTTCAAGAAGATTGGTCAGAATGCCTCTCAATGGAGAGACAGAGCTTATATACACCCAGCAGCGGCTATGAGTCATGGTGGAAAAACCCGAGAAGTAGCCGGTGACTAGTTCCGTTGCTAAGATACGGCGGGCAATGGAATGCGGATACGCTTGGTTGCTAGGGAAGGCGGTAACAGGTGGTGGCGTGGCTACGCAGTTAGGCAGTTGTAGGGGAGAAGTCCACTACAATACTCCCCCTCCCCTCCCGGCGCGGCGGGAGGCTGGATGTTGTCCGGGTTGTGTCCCACACATAACACATACCGGGCAGGTGTATGTACGACTCGACCGCTACGTGTAACAACTCCGTCCAGTGACACAAAACCTGTGGGAGAATTAGGAGGAGAAAGAGGGTTTGGGATTAGAGGAGGTTGTACAAGCAATGGTTGTTGTGCTCCTGCTGCTGCAGGGGCTGCGTCAGGAGGAGGGTCCATGGCAGGAGCAGGTTCAGGTTCTATGACAGGAGGAGGGTCTATGACAGGAGCAGGTTCTATGATAGGAGGGAGGCTTACTACAGGTTCAGGTTCTATGACAGGAGCAGGTTGTACATGAGGGTGAAAAGAGGGTGCCCAGAAATGTCGTGGGCGTGGTGTTGCTGCCGGTGGTAACTGCGGGTGGACTGGTGCAGGCGTAGTTTGTTGATGGTGCTGCTGGGCTGGGGGCCCGACGGGTAAGGCGGCCGGTTTGACTCTGTCTATGCTGACGGTGTCATGTCTGCCATTCCGGATAATTGTCAGGAACTTTGCAGAACGGGTAACGACCTGGAAGGGTCCATCGTAGGGGCGTTGTAATGGGTTGCGGTGAGCATCATGCCTGACGAAAACATACTCGGCTGTGAGTAGTGCAGGAGGGATGTGTTCAGGGCGCCGAGTAGGCTGGCGTGGAGCAGTAGCTCTGAATGCAGAAACTGCCTGTCGTAGCTTTTGGAGTAAGTCGTGACGAACGGCTGGAGTGGCCTGATTGGGATCAGGAGGGAGTGAGAAATCCCCGGGTAGCCGAAGGGGCTCGCCTAGTGTCAGATCTGCTGGGCTACAGCCCATATCCTCCTTGTGTGACGCACGGATGCCGAGGAGCACTAAGGGAAGCGCATCAGTCCAGCTGTAAGGGTCGTGCTGTGCCTTGAGTGCGTCCTTCAGCTGCCGGTGAAAACGTTCTACCATGCCGTTGGCTTGAGGGTGGTATGCTGTAGTGCGTTGTCTAGACGTGCCGAGGAACTGTAGGAGGTGCTGCCAGAGTTGTGACTCAAACTGTACTCCTCGGTCAGTGATTACGGTAGCGGGGGGGCCAAAACGGGAAACCCAACCGGACATGAAGGCGCGGACAGTAGTCTCTGCTGTAGCGTTGGGCATGGGAATTGCTTCTGTCCACCTGGTGAAACGGTCGATGCAGGTGAAGATGTAGGTGCTACCGTAGGATGATGGAAGAGGTCCCACGATGTCGAGGTGTACTACTTGAAAACGTCCTTTGGGAATAGGAAAGGCTTGTAAGGGGGCCCGTATGTGACGATGTATTTTGGAGGACTGGCAGGCTAGGCACTGGGCAGCCCATTTCTTAGTATCAGACTTGATGCCGGGCCAGACGACACGTTGCGTGAGGAGGCGCTGGGAGGCCCGCACACCCGGGTGGCTGAGACCATGGATGCGGTCGAAAACAGCGCGGCGGTGGACGTGAGGCACGAACGGTCTAGGCTGTCCACAGGATACGTCGCACCACAATTTTATCTTTGTGCCAGGAACAGGGAGTTCTTGGAGTATGAGGCCTGAGGGGGATGTCTTGTAAGCTGCCAGGTCTTCGTCTTTCTCTTGAGCCGCGGCTAGCTGCCCATAATCAATGGGTGGAGATGAGGGAAGAATGGTGGATATACAACGAGAGAGGGCGTCGGCGATCTCGTTGTGGCTGCCTTTAATGTGTTGGACGTCGCTGGAGAACTCCGAGATGTAAGCCAAGTGGCGCAGGACACGAGGTGTATGTGACTGGGAAGCTGAAGCGAAAGCGTGGACGAGGGGCTTGTGATCAGTGAAGATGGTGAACTGACGGGCCTCGAGGAAGTGTTGGAAATGTCTGACAGCCAAGTATATGGCCAGGAGTTCTCGATCAAAAGCGCTGTACTTGAGGTGTGGTGGTTGAAGCCGTTGTGAGAAGAAAGCAACGGGCATGAAAGTTCCGTTGATCTCCTGCTGTAAGACGGCGCCCACTGCAGTAGAAGAAGCGTCTGTTGTGAGAGTGGTCCGGGCGTTAGGTGCGGGGTGGGCCAGGAGGGTGAGGCGTGTGATGTGCTGTTTGATAGTGGTGAATGCCGTAGTAGCCTCTTGAGTCCACATGAGAGACTTGTGAGACTTCTTTGGGCGTCCCTTGAGAAGGTCGTGTAGGGGGGCTAGGACGGTGGCAGCTTTGTCAATGAAGCGGTGGTAGTAGTTGACTAAACCCAGGAACTCCCGGAGTTTCTTCGCCGTTTCAGGTTTGGGGAACTCCCTAATCGCGGTTATCTTCTGTGGTAGGGGTTGTATGCCACTGGGCGAGACTCTGTGACCGAGGAAATCGATGGCCGAGGTTCCAAAGACGCACTTAGCAGGATGAACTTTCATGTTGTTGTTCTGCAGGCGTTGGAGAAGGAGTTGTAGGTGGTGGTGGTGCTCGGCAGGCGTCGAAGATGCGACGAGGATGTCGTCAATGTAGACGGTGACAAAATCGAGGTCGCGAAGCATATGGTCCATGAACCTCTGGAAAGTCTGTGCTGCATTGCGTAAGCCAAAACTCATGAAAGTGTACTCGAAGAGTCCGAACGGAGTGGTGATGGCTGTCTTCTGGGTATCTGCCGGTGCTACTGGGATCTGGTGGAAGGCACGCTCCAAGTCGATCTTCGAGAAGATAGTCTTGCCATGAAGTTTGTGGTGAAAGTCCTGGACATGCGGAATAGGGTACCTGTCAGGTTTGGTGACGAGATTCAGGGCTCTGTAGTCGCCACACACCCTCCACTCGCCGGGTGTTTGCTTAGGAACCATGTGAAGAGGCGATGCCCAGGGACTCCTTGAAGGGCGAATGATGCCGTCTTGCAGTAGTTTGTTGAATTCTGCTTTGGCTGTGTACAGGAGCTCAGGGCGCAGGCGGCGAGGGCGTGAAAAGACAGGTGGTCCTTTGGTTTCGATGTGGTGGAAAATTCCCGACGTAGGTGGTGGGGGTAGGGAGACTCGGGGTGAGAAAAGCTCCTTGAATTCGTCGAGCAGGGAGGAGAACTCGTTGGAAGGCGCAAGACAGGTGATAGCGTCCGTGTGTCTGGCACGAGAACCCTGGATCTTGCGTGCTGTAGGCTCATGAATGAGGCATAGATGACTTGGTTTGACGCCGAGCTTGTGGAAGGTGAGGAAGTCGAAACCAAGGATGGGTTGAGACACGTCTGCTATCACGAATAACCAACGCAGAGTCTTGGGCAGACCGAGGTCTAAGGCGAGGGTGCGTACGCCGTAGGAGGCGATGGAGGTACCGTTGGCAGCGAACAGGTCATACGAGGGTTGCTTTGACTTGTCTCGTAGTGAGGGAGGGATGAGGCTGACCGATGAACCGGTGTCGATGAGAAACTTCTTGCCGGAGGTGCGGTCGGTGACGCGCAGTAATGAGACGCCTGGAGGGACGGAGGCTGAGGCGTCTACCAGCCTCCGGTGTTGCCGTTTCCCGAATAGGTGCAATAGGGCTCACAGTTTCGAGCATAGCGGCCGAAAGTCTGGTGATACCAGCAGAGGGTAAATTTGTTGTGCTGGGGGTTGGCTGCTGTGTGTCGGAACTTGTAGGGCGTAGTATGTGAGTCAGGAACCGGCGCAGCAGCGGGTATGGAGGAGCAGAACTGCTCAACAGTGTCCATCCTGCGGTTCAAAATTTGCAACAGGTCCTTGATGTCTTGTGAGGAATTGCTCGGCTGAGGGGCGTTGACCCGGCTTACAAGTTCGATGGTAGGTACTGGTGTGACCGTGGCGGCAAGGGGTGCAGCAGCGCATTCGTTAAAAATTCTATCTGCCGCGGTTGCATATAGTTCCGGTGTCGTAGAGTAATCTACTGCGGACAGGATGTTGCGTACTTCTGTGGGTAGCTTTTGTGCGTGAAGCTGGCGCAGGATAGAGTCGGGGAGTCTGTCTGTGTGACGGGAGTTCAGCCGACACATCTCCTCCCAGAGACGTCCCGGGGTTGAGTTCCCGAGGGAGGTAGAGGATAGATCTTGCAGGAGATTGGGGCTGGTCTGTTGATAACACGTCTTCAAGGCAGCCCGCAGGGTAGCGAATTTGTTGTGATCTGGAGGGTTGGAAATGGTTTGTGAGACCCGCGTGGCCACTTCCGTGGGTAAGGCACAAAGCAGGGCGCAATACTTTTGTTCGTCGGTCGCTCGTGAGCCGGCGAGGGCTGCTTCCACATGGTCAAGCCAGTCCTCGACGTTGTGGTTGAAAATCGGCAGAGAGATCCGTCCGTCCTCCATCCTGTGTGAGTGCTTATCTCCGGGAGTCACCATTGTAGGGGTATCGAGATATTAAAGTTGTCTAGCACTCAGGATGGAAGGAAACTCTAATGTGGTTATCTTGTATAATATATAAGTTATATGATAGACAGTCTGGTGCTGGAGGTGCTGTGTGGTGAGGGGCTGCTTGGTAGAGACGTGCGGTGAGTAGCTTGTCGAAGGAGGTATGTGTGCAGGAGCTCCGTTAGAGAAGATGTTGCCTGTTGCTGGCCTCCTGGTTGAATGAAATGTTAACAGTGTGGAGCTTGCTGGAGGAGATGTTGCTTGTTCAAGAAGATTGGTCAGAATGCCTCTCAATGGAGAGACAGAGCTTATATACACCCAGCAGCGGCTATGAGTCATGGTGGAAAAACCCGAGAAGTAGCCGGTGACTAGTTCCGTTGCTAAGATACGGCGGGCAATGGAATGCGGATACGCTTGGTTGCTAGGGAAGGCGGTAACAGGTGGTGGCGTGGCTACGCAGTTAGGCAGTTGTAGGGGAGAAGTCCACTACACTATACTTACAGTATATCTGTTCCAGGCCGTAGCTAATATAAAAACTGCTATTAATCAACACAATACTTGTTTTCTATATCGTGTCAATTTGCCACAAGCGTTAGTCTACATCATAATATTATATTACTTTTGACAATTCCATTAACTGTTTTACAGTAATTGGTTGAAATGTGAACCACCTCACTTCGCTTGTTTTTTCAAAGCCACTTTCCTTTAATTACGCGATGGCGATTTTTTTTAGATATAAATTAAAACGAAACTATTTTAGACTATTAATTTAATGAAATGACTATTTCTATAAGATAATAATGTCAGATTATTTTCAACACCTCCGTCGTAACGCCCTACATTTTATTATCACTAGAAACGAGAAATTACGGCTGTACTTAACCGTTCTTATGCACCTTAACCATTTGTTTTTTCCGAGAATTTTTGTAATGAAGACAAGTTCTGCCGTCAGACGATATTTCGTAATATGTAGTGTTCAATACAGTGGCATTGAATTACGTAATTCAATTTAAAAAATTTCAGTGAGTCTAATAATCTTAAACATTTTAAAACTGATTTATTGTTACCCAACTATTTACAAAGAAAACAATAGAACTAAGTGTTATTTCTATACAAACTGTTACAACAGCGGTATCATTATATTGTGCACCGCGAGTATTAAACGATATTGAAAGACAATGAAACCTATTTAACCGTACAGGGTAGTACATTTTGGTCTGGAATTTAAGTATACGTGGGTTACTTAGAGCAACTGTTGCTAGCCAAAAAATAATAATTATAATGTAATTGTTCATCAAGGTTGGAAAATACTCTGTGGACACTGCTGTTGCAAGATGACTGTAAAACGTCTGGTTCTTTTCTTCCTTCCTATTTCGGGGATATCGCCAGGGAGGCTCGATGTGTGGGTGCTGGCTGAAGTTACTTGCCTTAGAAACTAATCAAATGGGTTCAAGTGATGAGTGTAGTCTTCTAGTAAAATAGTCAGTAGGAATCCCAACAATATGTGATTATGTTTTTTCTTTCTAAAATTCAATCTTTGGTGATTTTAACAGGTGTTTCTTCAATCCTATCTGTAACAATAACCTTGTTAGATTCACTGTTAATTTCCCCGAAGACCCACTGGCCAGCGGTAACCCGTCCTGTTGTACTTTCCTCTGTCCATTAGGCCTCGTCCATTTCAACAACGATTCGCTGACCTCGTATGGTTGAGTTTATTTCACGCCAAAGGCTAACAATTCACATAAATCAACACCCATCAGTTCTTGTCATAGTTCAGTTTCAAACTCCAGTTGTATAAGTTGCCAGGTGATATATCAATCAGCACATTAAATTGACAGTATCCATCAGTTAACATTTAACTTGTACATCTTTTCACAGTCACTTTCCTATTATAAAGCAAAGAGTTTTGTGTATGACGTGTTACAATGTAAACAACTTCTGACATCCACAACACTTAACAGATTCACAAGTCTAGTATTTTTTTGCCTTCTTTAAAACGTTGTGAGCAAATAAAAGGTTATTAATATTGCTGTCAGAGATGCGGTGGGCTAATTAACAAAGACTGAAACAACATGTTTAGCCGGATAACATCAAAGTATACGCAGAGAAGAATCTTTATTTAAATCTTCATGTTCTAAATTATGTAATCAAATGACCTTCTTTTAGTCACAGGCTAGTCTCTTGATAGCCTCCTGTATTTAAGTAACAATAACCTAAAAACACCAATAGTCTACCGAAACAAGCAGTATACATTCAATGTGTACGGCTTTCCTTCACACAACGCCTGGGTGGAGGAGGGGGAGTGATTGGTGTGCAAAAACAAAATCTACTAAAATTCACAGCAGCAGTTACAGCAGTAATCATGTATCAAGGGAATTCGTGATCACTGGCAACCCAATATGAAGCACAAACTGGCAGTCAATTGACGGTGATTTTCTCAGGAAGAAAAAAAACTGAAATTGATATTGCTGGAGAAGAAATCGGCTTCTCTCGAGGTAAGAAACAACTTGTTTTCAATACCAAAAATGCTGATTTAGGTGTACAAGAACGGTAAAGTATAGCAAGTCCTGTTGAACGATCCAGATGAACCCCTAGAAAATGCGTCAGTCATTCTTCTTAAGTAGCGTCGTATTCTAAGCAAATTGTATTAATTTGTATGAGGAAATTTTTTTCGCTTGTATTACAATGTATAATAATCTAACAACGAAGATTAAAGAGTGTAGTAATATTAATTGCCTTAAAGTTTACATAAATAATAATAATATAGAGTAATGTATAATACAATTTTAAAGAAACACACATAATATTTTAAATGTATACGGACATTTGATGGTTTACGCTATAATTTACTTTAACTAGAATAATACTTAATGTTATGTATCTGGTATAAATGTCCACACACTGAAGATAGGAACTTGGGAAGCGTGTGACTTTGGTGGGTTTGTTTTTACATCTCCGACTCAGGGGTGAAATGAAATCAAACATTGCCAGTATTGTATTATACCAATGAATGGCATCAATTGTAATGGAATTGTAGTGGACGTCTCCCCTACAAGCTGCCACGCCACCACCTGTTACCGCCTTCCCTAGCAACCAAGCGTATCCGCATTCCATTGCCCGCCGTATCTTAGCAACGGAACTAGTCACCGGCTACTTCTCGGGTTTTCCCACCATGACTCATAGCCGCTGCTGGGTGTATATAAGCTCTGTCTCTCCATTGAGATTCATTCTGACCAATCTTCTTGAACAAGCAACATCTCCTCCAGCAAGCTCCACACTGTTAACATTTCATTCAACCAGGAGGCCAGCAACAGGCAACATCTTCTCTAACGGAGCTCCTGCACACATACCTCCTTCGACAAGCTACTCACCGCACGTCTCTACCAAGCAGCCCCTCACCACACAGCACCTCCAGCACCAGACTGTCTATCATATAACTTATATAATATACAAGAAAACCACATTAGAGTTTCCTTCCATCCTGAGTGCTAGACAACTTTAATATCTCGATACCCCTACAATGGTGACTCCCGGAGATAAGCACTCACACAGGATGGAGGACGGACGGATCTCTCTGCCGATTTTCAACCACAACGTCGAGGACTGGCTTGACCATGTGGAAGCAGCCCTCGCCGGCTCACGAGCGACCGACGAACAAAAGTATTGCGCCCTGCTTTGTGCCTTACCCACGGAAGTGGCCACGCGGGTCTCACAAACCATTTCCAACCCTCCAGATCACAACAAATTCGCTACCCTGCGGGCTGCTTTGAAGACGTGTTATCAACAGACCAGCCCCAATCTCCTGCAAGATCTATCCTCTACCTCCCTCGGGAACTCAACCCCGGGACGTCTCTGGGAGGAGATGTGTCGGCTGAACTCCCGTCACACAGACAGACTCCCCGACTCTATCCTGCGCCAGCTTCACGCACAAAAGCAACCCTCGTATGACCTGTTCGCTGCCAACGGTACCTCCATCGCCTCCTACGGCGTACGCACCCTCGCCTTAGACCTCGGTCTGCCCAAGACTCTGCGTTGGTTATTCGTGATAGCAGACGTGTCTCAACCCATCCTTGGTTTCGACTTCCTCACCTTCCACAAGCTCGGCGTCAAACCAAGTCATCTATGCCTCATTCATGAGCCTACAGCACGCAAGATCCAGGGTTCTCGTGCCAGACACACGGACGCTATCACCTGTCTTGCGCCTTCCAACGAGTTCTCCTCCCTGCTCGACGAATTCAAGGAGCTTTTCTCACCCCGAGTCTCCCTACCCCCACCACCTACATCGGGAATTTTCCACCACATCGAAACCAAAGGACCACCAGTCTTTTCACGCCCTCGCCGCCTGCGCCCTGAGCTCCTGTACACAGCCAAAGCAGAATTCAACAAACTACTGCAAGACGGCATCATTCAAGGAGTCCCTGGGCATCGCCTCTTCACATGGTTCCTAAGCAAACACCCGGCGAGTGGAGGGTGTGTGGCGACTACAGAGCCCTGAATCTCGTCACCAAACCTGACAGGTACCCTATTCCGCATGTCCAGGACTTTCACCACAAACTTCATGGCAAGACTATCTTCTCGAAGATCGACTTGGAGCGTGCCTTCCACCAGATCCCAGTAGCACCGGCAGATACCCAGAAGACAGCCATCACCACTCCGTTCGGACTCTTCGAGTACACTTTCATGAGTTTTGGCTTACGCAATGCAGCACAGACTTTCCAGAGGTTCATGGACCATATGCTTCGCGACCTCGATTTTGTCACCGTCTACATTGACGACATCCTCGTCGCATCTTCGACGCCTGCCGAGCACCACCACCACCTACAACTCCTTCTCCAACGCCTGCAGAACAACAACATGAAAGTTCATCCTGCTAAGTGCGTCTTTGGAACCTCGGCCATCGATTTCCTCGGTCACAGAGTCTCGCCCAGTGGCATACAACCCCTACCACAGAAGATAACCGCGATTAGGGAGTTCCCCAAACCTGAAACGGCGAAGAAACTCCGGGAGTTCCTGGGTTTAGTCAACTACTACCACCGCTTCATTGACAAAGCTGCCACCGTCCTAGCCCCCCTACACGACCTTCTCAAGGGACGCCCAAAGAAGTCTCACAAGTCTCTCATGTGGACTCAAGAGGCTACTACGGCATTCACCACTATCAAACAGCACATCACACGCCTCACCCTCCTGGCCCACCCCGCACCTAACGCCCGGACCACTCTCACAACAGACGCTTCTTCTACTGCAGTGGGCGCCGTCTTACAGCAGGAGATCAACGGAACTTTCATGCCCGTTGCTTTCTTCTCACAACGGCTTCAACCACCACACCTCAAGTACAGCGCTTTTGATCGAGAACTCCTGGCCATATACTTGGCTGTCAGACATTTCCAACACTTCCTCGAGGCCCGTCAGTTCACCATCTTCACTGATCACAAGCCCCTCGTCCACGCTTTCGCTTCAGCTTCCCAGTCACATACACCTCGTGTCCTGCGCCACTTGGCTTACATCTCGGAGTTCTCCAGCGACGTCCAACACATTAAAGGCAGCCACAACGAGATCGCCGACGCCCTCTCTCGTTGTATATCCACCATTCTTCCCTCATCTCCACCCATTGATTATGGGCAGCTAGCCGCGGCTCAAGAGAAAGACGAAGACCTGGCAGCTTACAAGACATCCCCCTCAGGCCTCATACTCCAAGAACTCCCTGTTCCTGGCACAAAGATAAAATTGTGGTGCGACGTATCCTGTGGACAGCCTAGACCGTTCGTGCCTCACGTCCACCGCCGCGCTGTTTTCGACCGCATCCATGGTCTCAGCCACCCGGGTGTGCGGGCCTCCCAGCGCCTCCTCACGCGACGTGTCGTCTGGCCCGGCATCAAGTCTGATACTAAGAAATGGGCTGCCCAGTGCCTGGCCTGCCAGTCCTCCAAAATACATCGTCACATACGGGCCCCCTTACAAGCCTTTCCTATTCCCAAAGGACGTTTTCAAGTAGTACGCCCACGACATTTCTGGGCACCCTCTTTTCACCCTCATGTACAACCTGCTCCTGTCATAGAACCTGAACCTGTAGTAAGCCTCCCTCCTATCATAGAACCTGCTCCTGTCATAGACCCTCCTCCTGTCATAGAACCTGAACCTGCTCCTGCCATGGACCCTCCTCCTGACGCAGCCCCTGCAGCAGCAGGAGCACAACAACCATTGCTTGTACAACCTCCTCTAATCCCAAACCCTCTTTCTCCTCCTAATTCTCCCACAGGTTTTGTGTCACTGGACGGAGTTGTTACACGTAGCGGTCGAGTCGTACATACACCTGCCCGGTATGTGTTATGTGTGGGACACAACCCGGACAACATCCAGCCTCCCGCCGCGCCGGGAGGGGAGGGGGAGTATTGTAGTGGACGTCTCCCCTACAAGCTGCCACGCCACCACCTGTTACCGCCTTCCCTAGCAACCAAGCGTATCCGCATTCCATTGCCCGCCGTATCTTAGCAACGGAACTAGTCACCGGCTACTTCTCGGGTTTTCCCACCATGACTCATAGCCGCTGCTGGGTGTATATAAGCTCTGTCTCTCCATTGAGATTCATTCTGACCAATCTTCTTGAACAAGCAACATCTCCTCCAGCAAGCTCCACACTGTTAACATTTCATTCAACCAGGAGGCCAGCAACAGGCAACATCTTCTCTAACGGAGCTCCTGCACACATACCTCCTTCGACAAGCTACTCACCGCACGTCTCTACCAAGCAGCCCCTCACCACACAGCACCTCCAGCACCAGACTGTCTATCATATAACTTATATAATATACAAGAAAACCACATTAGAGTTTCCTTCCATCCTGAGTGCTAGACAACTTTAATATCTCGATACCCCTACAGAATTTTGTGAATGCGCGTGATGTTTATTTAATGAATGTAAAAGAAAAAACTAAGTTCTACAATGAGTAATGAAATACTCGTTTGACCATTGGTTTCTTCAGCTACAGACGCTAGCCTTAACAACAGCCAGACCAGACTCACATTTCAATTTAGAATGAACTTGTTGTGGCTCAAGGTTTGCTCAGCCCACTGGATCGTTAAAGGAAAAATCCCAGTGTAAACGCAGCTTACAACAGACGATAGCAATGTGGGTAATGGTGCAACACATGTGTAAGAGCCTTCAGAATTCAGATGAGATGTGAAGTAAGTCTGTATTAGTAGTAGAAATATCTTTGAATCATATCATATGGTGTACATGGTCTTCATTATGCAACGCTCGAAAAGTACAATATGAAATTTAATGTAGTAAAGTTGTTAATTGCCGTTTTACATTCGTGGTCTGGCGGAGCAACATATCGATACATTGTCTCAGGAATATCACCTCCTTGCTGGTGAATTCTATATCGTTTCAAGACTACCCAGATTCATCAGATCCTGTAGCTAAGTGATGAAGAGATTCTGGGCGGCCGCTCGACGCTATCGCACTTGATATTGTACAGTAAATAACAACATGCCGGTATGGAGCAGCACCCTCGATGACTTTACAGTGACCTAATGACGTCTAGATAATGTCTCTGCACCTAAACATTGCACTGTATTCGCTCTGAATTAAATTTTGGTTACCAAAAACGATTTTGAAATTGGTTCGCCTAAAAGAATTTTTAAATCGAAAATTGCACCGTCGTTACTGAAACATGTTCCTCTCTTGGCCAAGGGCACCAGAGCGAGACAGCGTTAACGTGAACATCCTTCAACGAGGCTTTACTGTTACCAAATAGATAACCACAAACACTACAGAACCATATTTATGTATTTATTTGACCTATTGACATGAAATTAATATTTACAATAGCAGTAATGTGTCACCGTCAAATACACATCACTATAACATGAACAATGATATCAGTTACCCTAAGTGGCCACATTAAAAATCAAGAATAAAGTTAAACTAACTCACAATAATCTACACTCTGCCTCCAGAGAGGTGGGGTATATCTGTAAAAATATTTGAAATTCGGCCCCCCAAAATTGCCTCTTTTTTCTCCTTTGTATATGTTGATACACTTAAGTCTGTGAGGAAAGTAGCGGTCGTCCTGCAATGAATGCCAACGAATGTGTGTTGGGAGTCGGGACCGCGGGTATATTTTCATAATTAATTTTATATATCCCCAGTGATGGGCTTGGTGAACTAAATGTCCAGCGGGAATGTCCCCTTTTCTTCGGTTTACGGGTCTCAGTTTTCAATCATGTTGTTTTCAGTTATTTGGTAAAAATAATATACTTTAAGATTACCTCGTGACAAAAAAGTGGCAGCGGTAAAAGTCATTCGGTGGGATTGCTGAGTAGAGAAACTAGTCATATCCGCTACACTCTTTTAATATTGTTCCGTGTCTGTTGGAAAAATCTTACTCATATTTTATTACTAAAGTTCACCAGTGGTAATAATAGCAGCAAAATGTCCTAAGTTTCAGTAGCCTTGTGAACACCTTGGCTTATTGATGCTTAGTGGTGTTCGCTTGATTGCTTGAACGTGTATTTGAACATTGGATAGTAAATACCATATTCTCAGAATTTATTGACCAAAGAAAAATATGTAACAGTGCGTAAACAAAGGTACAAGGATTCATGGAGAGGCGTGAAGAGAAACAGTGAGAAAGAACAATCTACCCTCTCTTATACTCGTATGACAAGCGACGCAGCCTAGTCATCAGCAGTGCAAATACCACGGCGCCGGCGAGGAAATAAAGTTAGTCTTCTTTGTGTATTTTATGGTTATACGTTATATATTATTGACCTATAAACGCAAAGAATTATTTAACATTTATTAAAATCCTGTCGTGTGAAGGACGTGCACCTTCCTGACTTAGCAGTACTTAAAGAGCTAAGATAGACAAGAAGGAAGGTTAGGTTTAGGGAGTGTCTACAAGTTATCCTAAGGCCTATCTATTCACGATTTCACACCTGATGGAACCTACGTGATCCATGTGATGACTGGTAGGAGTGATCCCCCCTGGACGGGATGGGATGTTGTCAGACGAGAAATCTAAGAATATTGCAGATCATTTCAGCAAAATACTCGTAATTCAGGGGAAGATCTAAGATTGGTTATGGGTCTCAATGAAACAGTAGTACAATACTTGAATTATTCTCGTGATAGAATCTTTCTGACAGGTTGAGGTTCCAGAGGTAACAGATACAGCATGTGTTGGTCCAGTGAGAAGGTCAACACAGGAAAAAAATCACGAGATTTATCAATTGCAATATCTAGTGGAAGTTCCTCAACAGTTGTTGTCATTAACATAGAGGTCAGAGACAAGTGGGCTAGTGAAGAGTTGTCAGGATTAGTCGGTAGAGCTCACGAGGAATGGATTAGAAATTTCAGAAAATGCGTGGTGGTGGTGGAAGGCTATCTGTAACTTCTAGAAAGGGAAGAAGACATTAAGGAGTGTACGAGCACTGTAGGCTTTCGAGTTTAAAATTCCCGATGAACAGGAAGAATGTGGGAGGGAACGTCATTGAGACTTATGTCACATTGAGACTTGGCATGGAAAATTACCCCCCCCCCCCCCCCAAAAAAAAAAAATAAAAAAATAAGCACGTCTTCCTACCCCGAACGCGCCACCGTAACTGTAAATATATGATTTGCCTGAAGCCTCGAGAGCTTACCTCGAGAGCTTGTTTTCCGACATAGTTCACAAGGTAGATTTGATTACGACAAATTTCTTGTTTTTTTGTAAATTTCATTAATAATAATGTTTGAGAAGTAAATTGGTTTGAGTCATTGTTAGTAATTTCGATTGATTAATATCGTTACTTACGGGTGGAATTTTAGAGAACTTCCGCTTTCTCTCCAGTTTTCAAGGGACTACTGGAGTCAGTTTACGTCTGATGCATATTATTCTCATTGTTTACATCGGCATTCAGTTATTATTGAAGGGAAATGCAGTGCTACCTTGTATTTTCCAGCGAAGACTATTGATTTTTTTTTTATGGAACAAGATAAATGGTTTATATGTGAAAATTTTTAAACACGCACTCACACACACACACTCACTCACACGGTAGATTTATCATCATATACTGTATGTTCAGTTATTTTGTTGTATCAGCGATAGGAGCCTGTGTTGGCGATGTCGAGGACACAGAATAAAGGCGGCGTCACACTAGCATTTATACAGTCAACTTTTTTCACGAATCGTCGGAGCTGTCGTTGGCTGTTTATCAGACGATATAGACCGTCTACACTGACAACTCGTACTACGACTTCGACAACTTACCAGTGAACTCAAGATCTATAATTGATACTACAAATATTTGTAAAAATGAACAAATTTTTACTTAAAATATAAAGCTACAATTATTACGCAGTATTCATAACTCTTCTTCCCAAGATTACTCATTATTATGTTTATTTTTGTGATTTTAAAAAGGTAAGAAAATTACATATGTCGTTTACATTTTGACCACATGGGAATAATAACAACTTGACGGTGCCAACAGATAAAATAATTTCCCAAGTATGGACACGCCTCTCCGAGGAGTTCTTGGTGAACCAGATAAGGCAGCGCCGCTGTCTCTGGGATCACAAAGGACTCTTCATACACCAAAAAAGGAGTAGAATTACTGCTCTTTCTTCGTCAGTTGGATCCATCTTGTTTGTTGACAGCTGTCGAACGAGGGAAACTGGCGAGTTGGTTCTAAACTAGTGGTTCTCAGAGTCCCAGGTCACATTCCTCCCCTTGCGATCCCAGATTTCCTCAATTCCTCCCCCATTTTGAATTGTCATCTAGTAATATTTTCACCATTATACGTTTACAGTGATAATTATTTAAACAATTTATGAAACTAAATTGCATTATTAATTGCCATCAAATAAAAAAAGAAATCTTTATTTCAATGGATCATAAAACTTCCATTTGATTTAATGCCCACTTTGGCCTGCGGGCAGAGAAACTAAACTAGAAAACCGAGGAACAAATCCAGTTAGTTTTGCTTGAAGGTCACCACGCTCACAAATGTTGAGACGTCCTCGTGTTTTAGTAACAGCACTGAAGGCACATTCAACCAGGTATGGTGTTGGGAAGGGCAAAAGCACTCGCTGATCCTCTGGAGCTATTTTTTTTTTATATTTGGCAACAACTTGGGGATCCAGCCACATGAATTGTTCTGAAGCATGGATCGGTTTCATACTATCATCATTTTGCCTGTCCATTAGCTCGTCGATCTGATCAGACTCCATTTTAGCCAGGCAGCCATTATTTTCCCAGTTAAAGAGAAATAGCTGAGCAATCCAAGAAGGGAAGTTCATCTGCTTCAGATCACTGAATCTGTAACTCAAGCATCATATTAACACGAGCACGCTTTTCAAACCTCAATAATTGAATAGTCCCATACAGGATTAAGTCTGAAGCAGCAGTTTTTTGTAAACTGTTAAATCGTGATCGCCCTTATAGTTGTGTATATTGGCATTTTGTTTGATCTATATATATATATATATATATATATATATATATATATATATATATATATATATATATATATATATATTTTATGAAAATCCACAATGAAGACGAAAGCTAAGGTACTCCGTTGTTTCCATTTTCCCGTGTGATTTTATCAAGATATATATATATATATATATATATATATATATATATATATATATATATATATATATATTGTACAAAGTACATTCTTTCCCCGTTCGGAGTTCCTCCCCTGACTGAAATTCCTCCCCTGGGAGCCAAGTGCCACCCGTTTGAGAATCACTGTTCTAAACGCATGTGTGACGGCGGACAACAAAAAAAGTTGGAGGATTTTCTGAAAATTGAATTGTGTGACGCCGCCTTAACAAGACAAGGGCGTTAAGGTCAGCCAGAAAATCGCGTTTGTTCTAGAGTGTATTACAGCCTATTACAGAACAGCTGCGCTAAGAAAAGATAATTTATATTCATGTTAACACATTCTAACACATTCCCTGAGAAAATCCCCGCAGAATATTGTTCTTCATTTACTACCTAACAATTTTTCTGCCTTAACGTGGGGAATTTTAAAAGAGCCTATATTTTCTATAACAACCTTACCAGTTAAGAAAGGCAATACTGGGGGAGAAGCGTCAAGATTAACCCTATATTGAGGTGTTAAGCTCTCATTTGATCTCTGTGCCCTGAGAGCATGTAATAGATTAACAGATAAGAACTCAGTAGTATGAAATATTGGCTAGGAGTAATCTCGGCTTAGCTGGGTCTAATTTATATAACATGATTACTTGTTGTGTATTTCAATTCCTCATGTAAGAACACTTAGCTGGTTCTGTTCTTATTTGTTCGGTTAGGTTAGGTTAGGTTAGGTTCGGCTAGGTTAGGTTAGGTTAGGTTATTTAACTAATTCCTGCACTCGTTCCCATCAATGAACATTGCGGTAAATTTCATCCCCAAACACGGTAAGAAAGTACAGTGCCATATATAATGTTTCCTTGGCGCTCTCAGCTACTGGACGCCTCTCTGATGACTAGCATTAACAACGGCACTTGACTGATCTCTTCTGAGCTTTTAGTCTGTCCAAGGAGGGTGAGGCGGCGGGCTACTACAGTAAATAACCTTAAAGTGTGTTGTGAGGGAGGCAGTGTTGATATTGTTGCAAATGTTTCATTGTACTGTTGTGTTACCGTAGCTGATATTTTGTTATACTTATTTTTGTCTTTTGTGACTTTTGTATTTCCATTATTTTTTCAATATTGTTGTTTTTGTTAATACATTGACAAAAAGTGTTTACATTCATGAGTTGCACCAAGAAACCCAACATAGACCCAACATAAACCCAACATAGACCCACAATAAACCCAACATAAACCCAACATACACCCAACATAGACCCAACATAAACCCAACATAGACCCAACATAAACCCAACATAAACCCAACATACACCCAACATACACCCAACATAAACCCAACATACACCCAACATACACCCAACATAAACCCAACATAGACCCAACATAAACCCAACATAATCTACAGTAGAGGAGGGTTAACACACGGTCAGCATCTCAACACCTACCTTTAAACGAGACTCATACCAACACCAGATGATTTCCTTCACCAGTGCAAGACGGAGGCAGACCCGGTACACCTAGGGTCAGTGGTTGTGTTGACGGTAATGAACACAACACATAATTATCAGATACTTTTCTTACTTCACTCTTAATATTACACTTTTTGAACACTTTAATTTCACTTAGAGTACACTTATAGAACACTTGTCTATCCTCACTTATAATATTGCACTTCTGGGATACTTCTCATTTCACTTCCCATTGCACTTTTCGAGCACTTGTCTAGTTTCACTTATATTATTACACTTATCGAGCACTTACAACTTCACTTATAATATTACACTTATAAAACACTTGTCTAACTTCACTTATAATACACTTTTCACTTATAACATTGCACTTTTCGAATATATTTATAACTTCATTTACAGTACACTTATAGAACACTTCTCTCGCTTCACTAATAATATTACACTTATAAAACACTCAAAGCACTTACGACAAATGTACTTAGATACGACAAACCCTTAGGAGATGAACGCCACTACTGGTTATCTCAGCAGAGAAGAATCGCTTGAAATTTCCCGTAGGTAAGACAAGGAATTCTGGGTAATTTCACGGCAGCGACGACCTGATTGGCTACAGTCAATCCTAGGTGTGGCGTTCTGTCTTCTGGTTGGTGGAAGATCCGTGTAACTAGTTGACCACAGGCAAACAATCTATTTAAGCTCGTTACAGTCGTTTAGCGGTAGTTTACGGCGCAGGAGGAGCAGTTGCCAGATGTAGGAGAATGGAGTCTTGTATAATTAGGTAAATTGATAGATATTTACGTATAATAACAGAAATATGCGATAATTTACACACACACACACACACACACACAAACACACTAACACACACACACACACATACACACAAACATACACACAAAATCACACACACACACACACACACACACACTAATGACCTAACCTGATATAGACATTACTTGAGTCAAACTAATTTTTGTCTATTTTTTTTCTCTATTCTGTTGTTTAATACAAATATCAGTCGACAGTCGAGAAGGTCAAGTGTGTTTCCTTACAGTTGCAGTAACTCAACCTATGCAAGTGTAAACCCGAGAGGGGGGTGGTGTGTGGAGAGGGAGGTGGTGTGTGGAGAGGTGGGTGGTGTGTGGAGAGGGGGTGGTGTGTGGAGAGGGGGGTGGTGTGGGGAAAGGGGGGTGGTGTGTGGAGAGGTGGGTGGTGTGTGGAGAGAGGGAGGTGGTGTGTGGAGAGGGGGGATGGTGTGTGGAGAGAGGGAGGTGGTGTGTGGAGAGGGAGGAGGTCTGGGGTGGACGACAACCCACACAAAGTAATTATGCGTTGGCCAGGAAGATGGTGGACAGATAAGGCACAGACTCACCAACCAGGCTTTTGTATTCTCCCCCTCCTTACATCCCCCTCCTTACCTCCCCCACCTTACCTCCCCTCCTCCTTCCCCCTCCTTACCTCCCCACCTTACCTCCCCCCTCCTTACCTCCCCCTCCTCACCTCCCCCTCCTTATTCATTTATTATTTATTAATTTATTCATGATTTATTTATTTATTTATTTAATATTTATTTATTTACATATTTTACCCATTAAAAAATATTTCCCTTTATTAAACAGACATATATATATATTTGTAGCATGGGTGTAGCCACGGTGTTCTGGTATGAGTGTGTGTAGTACCGGGTGTAGCCATGGTGTCTGGTATGAGTGTGTGTAGTACCGGGTGTAGCCATGGTGTCTGGTATGAGTGTGTGTAGTACCGGGTGTAGTCACGGTGTTCTGGTATGAGTGTGTGTAGTACCGGGTGTAGCCATGGTGTCTGGTATGAGTGTGTGTAGTACCGGGTGTAGCCATGGTGTCTGGTATGAGTGTGTGTAGTACCGGGTGTAGCCATGGTGTCTGGTATGAGTGTGTGTAGTACCGGGTGTAGCCACGGTGTCTGGTATGAGTGTGTGTAGTACCGGGTGTAGCCACGGTGTTCTGGTATGAGTGTGTGTAGTACTGGGTGTAGCCACGGTGTTCTGGTATGAGTGTGTGTAGTACTGGGTGTAGCCACGGTGTCTGGTATGAGTGTGTGTACCACCGGGTGTAGCCACGGTGTTCTGGTATGAGTGTGTGTAGTATTGGGTGTAGCCAAGGTGTTCTGGTATGAGTGTGTGTAGTACCGGGTGTAGCCACGGTGTTCTGGTATGAGTGTGTGTAGTACCGGGTGTAGCCACGGTGTCTGGTATGAGTGTGTGGAGTACCGGGTGTAGCCACGGTGTTCTGGTATGAGTGTGTGGAGTACCGGGTGTAGCCACGGTGTCTGGCCTGAGTATAAGTGTAGCCAAGGTGTAGCCACGGTGTCTGGCCTGAGTACCGGGTGTAGCCACGGTGTAGCCAGGGTGTCTTGGTGGGATAGGAGGCACCCAATAGCCCCACACTCTATAGCAGGTAAATAATAGTCTACCATGGACTTAAATAATGTTAAAATAAATAAAATAGATAAATAAATTAGTGTTTAAATATATAAACTAATAAATAAAACAAATAAATAAATAATAAATACATAGATAAATAATAAAAAAAAATAATAAAATGAAAAATAAAAAAAATAAAAAATAATAAAAATAAATAAATAAATAAATAAATAAATAAATAATAGTTCCTCCAGGATATAAATTTTGGTCTCCGGAGGCAACTTTTAAGGTCAATTTATTTTCTTCAATTCCTTTTCAAGTCTTTTTTTCTAAATATAAATCTCCTCTGTGTAATAATAATAATAATAATAATAATTAACGGTTTATTGAAAGAGCTTGGCAGCCAGAAGGCTGAAAATATACAGTTACATATTTGGGGAGTGGGTTACGAATTACAAATAATATACAAGTAACATAAGTGACACAAATAAGACATATAATAACTTAGATGGGGAAAAGCTCAAACTACAGTTCAATTCAACATAGTGACAGTGTTACAGTATTACAAGTTATTGATAATTTTTACAATGGTTGGGACTGGGCTGTTCTTATAGCGATCAGTTCGTGCACGTATGGGCTGGATGCGGTTGTGGTGTCGAACAGCAATTCTCGGACAAGGGACCTCGGGTGGTAGTAGGAGCCGGTGTCGGGGATGGTGTAGAAGCTTCTTACCAAATTTGCAGATGAGGTCGTGGTGATGGTCAGTGAGAGTCGAAAGGGTCAGTGTGTTGAGCGCTTCTTGATATGTGGAGTAGGAGGAGGAGAGAATAATCTTGCATGCCCTCTTTTGCACTTTTTCTAGGTGTTTACGTTGTGTGGCATTTAGGGAGGAAGACCAGGTGGGGGAGGCATAGGTGAGCTTGGGAAGTATGAATGTTGTGTAAACACTGAGGAGCTCGTGTGCAGGAACTCCGAGGGACTTGAGTCGGCGGAGGAGGTGGAGACGGAAACTGGAGGATTTGACAACTTCAT
>CAUDMG010003885.1:2400000-2507500 GCA_958450375.1 Homarus gammarus | reverse complement strand
CCTTCCCTTTAACTCTTCCTCCCCTTCCCTTTAACCCCTTCCTCCCCTTCCCTTTAACCCCTTCCTCCCCTTCCCTTTAACCCCTTCCTCCCCTTCCCTTTAACCCCCTCCTCCCCGTCCCGTTAACCCCTTCCTCCCCTTCCCTTTAACTCTTCCTCCCTTCCCTTTAACCCCTTCCTCCCCTTCCCTTTAACCCCTTCCTCCCCTTCCCTTTAACCCTCTCTTCCCCTTCCCTTTAACCCCTTCCTCTCCTTCCCTTTAACCCTTCCTCCCCTTCCCTTTAACCCCTTCCTCCCCTTCCCTTTAACCCCTTCCTCCCCTTCCCTTTAACCCCTTCCTCCCCTTCCCTTTAACCCCCTCCTCCCCTTCCCTTTAACCCCTTCCTCCCCTTCCCTTTAACCCCTTCCTCCCCTTCCCTTTAACCCCTTCCTCCCCTTCCCTTTAACCCCTTCCTCCCCTTCCCTTTAACCCCTTCCTCCCCTTCCCTTTAACCCCTTCCTCCCCTTCCCTTTAACCCCCTCCTCCCCTTCCCTTTAACCCCTTCCTCCCCTTCCCTTTAACCCCTTCCTCCCCATCCCTTTAACCCCTTCCTCCCCTTCCCTTTAACCCCTTCCTCTCCTTCCCTTTAACCCTTCCTCTCCTTCCCTTTAACCCCTTCCTCCCCTTCCCTTTAACCCCTTCCTCCCCTTCCCTTTAACCCCTTCCTCTCCTTCCCTTTAACCCCTTCCTCTCCTTCCCTTTAACCCCTTCCTCCCCTTCCCTTTAACCCCTTCCTCCTCTTCCTTTAACCCCCGCCTCTTTCTCCCTTTAACCCCTTCCTCCCTTCCCTTTAACCCCTTCTTCCCCTTCCCTTTAACCCTTCCTCCCCTTCCCTTTAACCCCTTCCTCCCCATCCCTTTAACCCCTTCCTCCCTTTCCCTTTAACCCCTTCCTACCCTTCCCCTTAACCCCTTCCTCTCCTTCCCTTTAACCCCTTCCTCCCCTTCCCTTTAACCCCTTCCTCCCCATCCCTTTAACCCCTTCCTCCCCTTCCCTTTAACCCCTTCCTCCCCTTCCCTTTAACCCCTTCCTCTCCTTCCCTTTAACCCCTTCCTCCCCTTCCCTTTAACCCCTTCCTCCCCATCCCTTTAACCCCTTCCTCCCCTTCCCTTTAACCCCTTCCTCCCTTCCCTTTAACCCCTTCCTCCCCTTCCCTTTAACCCCTTCCTCTCCTTCCCTTTAACCCTTCCTCTCCTTCCCTTTAACCCCTTCCTCCCCTTCCCTTTAACCCCTTCCTCCCCTTCCCTTTAACCCCTTCCTCTCCTTCCCTTTAACCCCTTCCTCTCCTTCCCTTTAACCCCTTCCTCCCCTTCCCTTTAACCCCTTCCTCCTCTTCCCTTTAACCCCCGCCTCTTTCTCCCTTTAACCCCTTCCTCCCTTCCCTTTAACGCCTTCCTCCCCTTCCCCTTAACCCCTTCCTCCCCTTCCCTTTAACCCCTTCCTCCCCATCCCTTTAACCCCTTCCTCCCTTTCCCTTTAACCCCTTCCTACCCTTCCCCTTAACCCCTTCCTCTCCTTCCCTTTAACCCCTTCCTCCCCTTCCCTTTAACCCCTTCCTCCCCATCCCTTTAACCCCTTCCTCCCCTTCCCTTTAACCCCTTCCTCCCCTTCCCTTTAACCCCTTCCTCTCCTTCCCTTTAACCCCTTCCTCCCCTTCCCTTTAACCCCTTCCTCCCCTTCCCTTTAACCCCTTCCTCCCCTTCCCTTTAACCCCTTCCTCCCCTTCCCTTTAACCCCTTCCTCCCCATCCCTTTAACCCCTTCCTCCCCTTCCCCTTAACCCCTTCCTCCCCTTCCCTTTAACCCCTTCCTCCCCTTCCCTTTAACCCCTTCCTCCCCTTCCCTTTAACCCCTTCCTCCCCTTCCCTTTAACTCTTCCTCCCCTTCCCTTTAACCCCTTCCTCCCCTTCCCTTTAACCCCTTCCTCCCCTTCCCTTTAACCCCTTCCTCCCCTTCCCTTTAACCCCCTCCTCCCCGTCCCTTTAACCCCTTCCTCCCCTTCCCTTTAACTCTTCCTCCCCTTCCCTTTAACCCCTTCCTCCCCTTCCCTTTAACCCCTTCCTCCCCTTCCCTTTAACCCTCTCTTCCCCTTCCCTTTAACCCCTTCCTCTCCTTCCCTTTAACCCTTCCTCCCCTTCCCTTTAACCCCTTCCTCCCCTTCCCTTTAACCCCTTCCTCCCCTTCCCTTTAACCCCTTCCTCCCCTTCCCTTTAACCCCCTCCTCCCCTTCCCTTTAACCCCTTCCTCCCCTTCCCTTTAACCCCTTCCTCCCCTTCCCTTTAACCCCTTCCTCCCCTTCCCTTTAACCCCTTCCTCCCCTTCCCTTTAACCCCTTCCTCCCCTTCCCTTTAACCCCTTCCTCCCCTTCCCTTTAACCCCCTCCTCCCCTTCCCTTTAACCCCTTCCTCCCCTTCCCTTTAACCCCTTCCTCCCCATCCCTTTAACCCCTTCCTCCCCTTCCCTTTAACCCCTTCCTCTCCTTCCCTTTAACCCTTCCTCTCCTTCCCTTTAACCCCTTCCTCCCCTTCCCTTTAACCCCTTCCTCCCCTTCCCTTTAACCCCTTCCTCTCCTTCCCTTTAACCCCTTCCTCTCCTTCCCTTTAACCCCTTCCTCCCCTTCCCTTTAACCCCTTCCTCCTCTTCCCTTTAACCCCCGCCTCTTTCTCCCTTTAACCCCTTCCTCCCTTCCCTTTAACCCCTTCCTCCCCTTCCCCTTAACCCCTTCCTCCCCTTCCCTTTAACCCCTTCCTCCCCATCCCTTTAACCCCTTCCTCCCTTTCCCTTTAACCCCTTCCTACCCTTCCCCTTAACCCCTTCCTCTCCTTCCCTTTAACCCCTTCCTCCCCTTCCCTTTAACCCCTTCCTCCCCATCCCTTTAACCCCTTCCTCCCCTTCCCTTTAACCCCTTCCTCCCCTTCCCTTTAACCCCTTCCTCTCCTTCCCTTTAACCCCTTCCTCCCCTTCCCTTTAACCCCTTCCTCCCCTTCCCTTTAACCCCTTCCTCCCCTTCCCTTTAACCCCTTCCTCCCCTTCCCTTTAACCCCTTCCTCCCCATCCCTTTAACCCCTTCCTCCCCTTCCCCTTAACCCCTTCCTCCCCTTCCCTTTAACCCCTTCCTCCCCTTCCCTTTAACCCCTTCCTTCCCTTTAACCCCTTCCTCCCCTTCCCTTTAACTCTTCCTCCCCTTCCCTTTAACCCCTTCCTCCCCTTCCCTTTAACCCCTTCCTCCCCTTCCCTTTAACCCCTTCCTCCCCTTCCCTTTAACCCCCTCCTCCCCGTCCCTTTAACCCCTTCCTCCCCTTCCCTTTAACTCTTCCTCCCCTTCCCTTTAACCCCTTCCTCCCCTTCCCTTTAACCCCTTCCTCCCCTTCCCTTTAACCCCTTCCTCCCCTTCCCTTTAACCCCCTCCTCCCCTTCCCTTTAACCCCTTCCTCCCCTTCCCTTTAACCCCTTCCTCCCTTTCTCTTTAACCCCTTCCTCCCCTTCCCTTTAACCCCTTCCTCCCCGTCCCTTTAACCCCTTCCTCCCCTTCCCTTTAACCCCTTCCTCCCCTTCCCTTTAACCCCTTCCTCCCCTTCCCTTTAACCCCCTCCTCCCCTTCCCTTTAACCCCCTCCTCCCCTTCCCTTTAACCCCTTCCTCCCCTTCCCTTTAACCCCTTCCTCCCTTTCTCTTTAACCCCTTCCTCCCCTTCCCTTTAACCCCTTCCTCCCCTTCCCTTTAACCCCTTCCTCCCCTTCCCTTTAACCCCTTCCTCCCCGTCCCTTTAACCCCTTCCTCCCTTTCTCTTTAACCCCTTCCTCCCCTTCCCTTTAACCCCTTCCTCCCCTTCCCTTTAACCCCCGCCTCTTTCTCCCTTTAACCCCTTCCTCCCTTCCCTTTAACCCCTTCCTCCCCTTCCCTTTAACCCCTTCCTCCCCTTCCCTTTAACCCCTTCCTCCCCTTCCCTTTAACCCCTTCCTCCCCTTCCCTTTAACCCCTTCCTCCCCTTCCCTTTAACCCCTTCCTCCCCTTCCCTTTAACCCCCTCCTCCCCTTCCCTTTAACCCCTTCCTACCCTTCCCTTTAACCCCTTCCTCCCCTTCCCTTTAACCCCCTCCTCCCCTTCCCTTTAACCCCTTCCTCCCCTTCCCTTTAACCCCTTCCTCCCCTTCCCTTTAACCCCTTCCTCCCCTTCCCTTTAACCCCCGCCTCTTTCTCCCTTTAACCCCTTCCTCCCTTCCCTTTAACCCCTTCCTCCCCTTCCCTTTAACCCCTTCCTCCCCTTCCCTTTAACCCCTTCCTCCCCTTCCCTTTAACCCCTTCCTCCCCTTCCCTTTAACCCCTTCCTCCCCTTCCCTTTAACCCCTTCCTCTCCTTCCCTTTAACCCCTTCCTCCCCTTCCCTTTAACCCCTTCCTCCCCTTCCCTTTAACCCCTTCCTCCCCTTCCCTTTAACCCCTTCCTCCCCTTCCCTTTAACCCCTTCCTCCCCTTCCCTTTAACCCCTTCTTCCCCTTCCCTTTAACCCCTTCCTCCCCTTCCCTTTAACCCTGTCTTTTTTGGCTGAGTAAGAAAGACGTACTCGGGAACAAGTGTCATTCTGGGTCCACAGACAGACAGACAGACAGACAGAAGAGACAGAGACTAACAAAGACAGACAGATAGACAGACAGGGGAGAGGGAGAGGCTAACAAACAGAAAGAGGGAGACAGAAAGACAGAGCGAGGCAGACAGACAGACAATGGAGAGAGACAGAGAAAAACAGACAGTTGAGACAGACAGACAGACTAATAATTCTTTATGTGGCTGAGTTATTCCTTTAGGTCCTACTCTCGTGTCTCTTATTGACTTACTTCACGTTATTCTTGTCTTCCTTACTTCCTTCTTTTATTCTTCATTAACTTCTTATTCTTATCTTCTTATTTCCTTGTCTTGCCATTACCTCTTATTTGTTTGTTTTTATTTTGTTTTATCTGTTTTAGTTTCCTTCGTATTAAATCATTTAGTTATGTTTGGTTTTGATTTTCTAGTTTTCGATTTTTCTGGGGTTTTCTATCATCATTCTCTCTCTCTCTCTCTCTCTCTCTCTCTCTCTAGGGATGAGGGATAGAGACTAGAGTAATTTTAGGGATGGTAAAAACAGCTTGAAGATGGAGGACTGTGGTCGCCAACCCTCAGATTGTAACCAGATTAATGTACATGTCAGAAAAAAATTAATAATTCCTATATAAAAGGTTGAATTTAATCAATTTCTATCATAGTTACTCCGTATATTTCAAGCTTTTAATATAACTTTTTGTCTTTCTTGGAACACAGGTTATAGGAAGAGTAAGTCAAACGAGGCATTATCACACCGTAGACTTTATTACACGTGTGACTTTATTACACGTGTTTTATTGACTGTAATTTATTTATGGATAGTGAGGATACTGACACTGTTAATTAAGTTTCATATACAAAGAGAGAGAGAGAGAGAGAGAGAGAGAGAGAGAGAGAGAGAGAGAGAGAGAGAGGGGTAAAAAAAAACAATCTTAAGTGACAATAAATACATGATACAACTTCAGACAACATTTGAAGTACTTGACTCTAATACTAAAACATTCATGCAATTACACTTTTAAGGTTCTGTGCTCTGTTGATCTAGGAATGTTTAGTTCAAGAGATCGCTCACTTCAATGACTTTCTTAGGCCACATTTCAAAGGTTCCTTCCATAAATGTTACAGGCCTTTCTGAGTTCAGGCCTCTTATATGGTGGTATATCATTTGCCTACTCATTTTCTTTAATCTCCTTCATTCATTTTGAAAGCCTATGGTGTGAGTCCCTCTTGTGATGAAGGGTAAACTTTCTTTTCACATCTGTTATGAACTTGAATACTGCCGTCCGTCACACACACGTTAATCTTTTCTTCTACTGTCGCAATTTTAAGTAATACAAATTGTAGAATGAATATTTAATAGATGTTTGATAAATGTAAGTTAACAAATTTGATATTTATTAAACTATTAAACCACGATCCAGGAGACATAGACTGTGATAATAGCGTCCTAGCATAACTACATAACTACATCATTATTTGTTTACCGCAATGCACTGAGGGGGGAATCCGGGATCGTTTTGGCGGGAGCGAGTGTTATTTTACGATAGAGAGATGTTAGAGGGGAAAATTTAACTATGTGATTAAAAACAATGAAAATTATGACCTAAGATGGTTTATATTTAGAGGGTCTTCTGTACTGAAATCCCGGTCGGAAGCTACATTTATGAGTCCTCGCTCGCCGATCAGGAACGTCGACACTGCCGCTTTACACCCCAGACAATAGCCTAGTATAGTATTGTTTCATATTGTCAGTTCGTGAATCCATTTTATTGTTTTGTGACGAGTGAGAGTTCAATGGTTGGTTGTGGATTCGCAATGTGAACATCTTTTGTTTGTGACGTCATTTCCGCCCACCTCGGCTCGCTTAGTTTTACCTCGCAAGAGCTGGGTGATGGCAGTATTGGGCTGGCAGTCATAAGTTTAGTGTCTCCTTTCTTATTGTACACTGTACAGTATATTTCTCGTGGTATAACGTGTGAACCTTGCTCGACTTGTAGAACACCAAGTATTATATGTAAGATTGTTATTAGTCATATTTTAGAATTCCACGGAAAATAACTTACTTATTAATGGGGTACGAGTGGTGGATAACCACGTTGTTCATGGTAGTTGCTAAACTAAATAAGTGTTTAGTCTTTACTTTTATGTTCATTATTTTGTCACTCGGTTGAGTCACTTATTTGATCAGATTTAGTTTGTATTTGTTATTTTTTGTACATAACTGATATATGAATTTCAATGTACCCCATAGTAATGAGGTGATAATTTTGGTGGGATCTATTCCTTGGACCTATAATACAAAGAGAAGTTGAATTTGTGCATTGTTACAACCTAAGAGGCCAAGGGTCGTAACAATTTACTTATGCTCGACAATATTTTTTATCTAAACCTTTCACAAGACGACGTGAATATTTTTGTGACGTTATGCCGTAGGTTTTATTTAGTGAGTGTGTGTGTGTGTGTGTGTGTGTGTGTGTGTGTGTGTGTGTGTGTGTGTGTGTGTGTGTTTAAACATAAATTGACAAGGCGTCTGGTCCTGATGGGATTCCTCTTATTCCCTAAAAGTCATCTCCAAAGATTTATCATTCTATGTCCAAACTCTTCGTCCCATCTATTTAAAATGCATCTCTCCTCTTCATGTACAGTCGCCTGCATTTATACCTGGTACAGTGGCTGGTGCATTTTGTTGCCACATCTCACAAAACACACCAGCCACTGTACTAAGTATAAATGCAAGCGACTGTACATGATATTCTCAAAATTTGCGATATATTTTTTTGGGAATTCTTAAAATAAAATCATATTAAGCTATTTTAACATTTGGGTTTCCGGTTTGACTTCAGCTAATCCAGTGCTTCCCGCGATCCATAATCCTGGTTTTAGAAAGCTGAGGTCTCGTTGTATCTGATCATATATTTATAACTAAGATAATATTACTGGGAATACTTCTCGACATAAGTTATAAAGTCTTCGATCCTGTTCTCTATTGTTACTATGTTTGTGCTATTCAATCTTCTATAGTCCCAGTACCTGAAACATAAACTCGTAGATTGACGATTAAACAGAAAAAAATTGAATAAAGTTAAGAATAATTAGACAGTTCTATATCCAATTCAAGAATAAATTAAGAAATAGTGAGCAATTAATGCATAAAATTGTATAAATAAGATAAATAGATGACTAACCAAAGAACAAATACAGATGGAAATAGAGAAATAGTAATGGTAGATGTTGCCTTCTTTCACTCAACACCTCTGTACACACTGACCATACGGGTGCCGGCAAATGGATGAAAATGATGACGTCATAAGTGTTTTTATGACGTCATCAACCTTTGTTAACGTTATCATAGCCCTCACCTCAAGACATTAACTAACATTAACATTCCTTCTGATATCACCAATCTTATCCATTATCAACGCTTATTTTGTTATCGTCATCCTTTTTGTAATTACCACCTACTGCTGATGTTATTACCAAGTGCTGACGTCATCACATACTTGTAACGTCATCACATACACGTAATGTCATCACGGTAATGGCAGCTATGATGGCCCTGAACACGGCAGGAATCGAAGCAGTTTCATTTGTCGACTGAAATAAAACCCCATCTTCAAACCTTGCCTGATATCTCATTACCATTTTTTAATGAAATTAGATCCTATTCAATGTGACGTAAATTTCTGACCTAATTTTTCTGGTATAATTGAGTCAGATAAGAGGCTTTTCATAACAAAGTTCCCAGTAATATTAACTAGAAATGACAAAGTACTCAAATGACACTCGGGACGGGGGAAATAAAGTCCTCGACTACGTGATAAAAAACTTAACTTGATGAAAAAAAAGGAAAAAATATACGAAAAAGTATTAAATAAAAGTAATGTAAAGATTCGATGCAATATATTTACGAATAATAATTGTTTTGTTAGTAATTATGATGATGAAAAAGCAATAATAATTTACCATCATCCGGACTGACATTCACCCTTGGTAGAGAGCAGTCGTCATGACGGGGTAAAGAGCGAGACAGAGACATAATTACTGTATTATCTCTATATTAGTATAGTCTCCGCTGGAAGAAACTGTCTTATGTTGTCGTTTTCTTTAACATTCGATTTGTCCCATGTGAGAACCGCTCCTCCCACAGTAACAGCTGGTAAATTCTTGCGTGATTTACACCAAAAGTTTATTATGTCGATTTTGTTACACGTTGATGAAAACCAGATCTGTTCTCCAGTTATGTAAGAGTCAACAACAACAACAACAATTAACAACAACAACTATCACCCTTTGGTCTCGGAAGATAGGTAGACCAAAACAAAGTAAAAGGGACTAAGAATAAGCTGTAAGACTCTGCTATTTTCTGAACGTAGTCCCTCCCCCCCCCTCCTCCTCCTCCTTCCCAGAAAAATGGTGAGTCACTGATTATGTTTTGTTTTTATACAGTTCACACTGCCTCCTTGTGTATCGAGGAAAGGTTAAGTCTGAAGCGTCTTCCTCCTAGCTGTTCTTAACGAGCCTTCAGACCGTTTAATAACCTAACTTAACCCTAACCTAACTTAACCTAACCTAACCTAACCAAAGCTATCAAACAGGGAGGTACTACCGCCTGGGAAGATATTGGAAGCATAATGTGTTGTCTAATGGTAGACCCTGCTGCCATATGTGACCAAGTCCCAGGTTGGTGATCTGACTTTCTGCCTCATCTACACACAATTGCTGGGTCTCAATTGTTTCTCTTACTATTGACAACACAACTAACATATATTGTTTCTCACTCTTGATTTTTTTTCACTTTTGTATTTCTTTATGGTTCATTATTATTATTATTATTATTATTATTATTATTATTATTATTATTATTATTATTATTATTATTTTATTTTCAATTTTGTTTTTATTTTATTGTAAATTTCATATACTATGAATAACTATTATTATTATAATTATTATTATTACTATTATTATTTTTATTATTTTTATTATTTTTATTATTATTACATTCTCGCCCCCGGGCCCCGATGCGGGTCAGTGACCTGTGCCTGGGTGGGCTAATCCCCGTAAAAAAAAAAAAAAAAATGGAGAGAATTCTGAACGTTGATCAAAGCAGCTTTTCACTCCTCTGGTGTTCACAACCTCTGGCGGGATGGGACCAAGTGCAAGATACTTCTGGGATGGGACCAAGTGCAAGATGGGACCAAGTGCAAGATGCTTCTGGGATGGGACCAAGTGCAAGATGCTTCTGGGATGGGACCAAGTGCAAGATGATTCTACGCCAGACTCGCGGAGGTGTTATCTGAACGTAGGTAGCAGCAGCAGCAGCCCAGAAGTTATGTTACAGCCTGGATGAGATGTCGACTGTTCTTCTCTCTGCTTAGGTCTGTATTGCTTTGCCTCAGGGGAACGAGAGCATCGGCCCCAAAGTCGACAACAGTTGCAGATATTAACTTTGAGGCTACAGTCACTCAATGCCACATAGATCTGCGGCTCAACTAACTCAACACAGCTAAGGTAGCTACTTATGTATTAGGATATTTAATTTTAAGGTAATAAATGGCGGCGAAGGTGTGGCTATTGGGAGAGGCCGGAGGCCACGTTTGTAAATGTAGTAGTAGTAGTAGTAGTAGTAGTAGTAGTAGTAGTAGTAGTATAATTTCGTTCCCAGGCCCTGATGTGGGTCATTGACCTGTGCCCTAGTGGGTTAATCCTGTAAAAGAAAAAACGCTGTCCTTAACGAGCCATCAGACCATTTAATATCCTTCTCCACTCCTCACCACACTGAGTTAAATCTAATCATATTTATGCTCATCAATATTGTTCCTTACTAAAACTAAATACCTATCGAGTGGTTTTATAACATATATGAGTCAAATTTCTTAACTACCCATTGTTGTAAAATACGATTCAGGTCCATTACTAAACGTAGCCTTCTCATCCCAGGTCTTGTTGTGAACGTGAATGTCGCAATAGTGGTCAGACACCGTGACCTGTAGGTAAGTAGTGGTATAGGTTATAACAGGTACCACTACAGGTTATTACAGGTACCATTACAGGTTATTACAGGTACCACTACAGGTTATTACAGGTACCATTACAGGTTATTAGAGGTACCACTACAGGTTATTACAGGTATCATTACAGGTTATTACAGGTACCACTACAGGTTATTACAGGTACCATTACAGGTTATTACAGGTACCACTACAGGTTATTACAGGTACCATTACAGGTTATTACAGGTACCACTACAGATTATTTCAGATACCACTACAGGTTAATACAGGTACCACTACAGGTTATTACAGGTACCATTACAGGTTATTTCAGGTACCATTACAGGTTATTACAGGTACCACTACAGGTTATTATAGGTACCACTACAGGTTATTATAGGTACCACTACAGGTTATTACAGGTACCACTACAGGCTATTATAGGTACCACTACAGGTTATTACAGATACCACTACAGGTCATTACAGGTACCACTACAGGTTATTACAGGTACCACTACAGGTCATTACAGATACCATTACAGGTTATTAGAGGTACCACTACAGGTTATTACAGGTACCACTACAGGTTATTACAGGTACCACTACAGGTTATTACAGGCACCACTACAGGTTATTACAGGTACCACTACAGGTAAATACAGGTACCACTACAGGTTATTACAGGTACCATTACAGGTTATTACAGGTACCACTACAGGTTATTACAGGTACCATTACAGGTAAATACAGGTACCACTACAGGTTATTACAGGTACCATTACAGGTTATTACAGGTACCACTACAGGTTATTACAGGTACCACTACAGGTCATTACAGGTACCACTACAGGTTATTACAGGTACTACTACAGGTTATTACAGGTACCACTACAGGTTATTACAGGTACCATTACAGGTTATTACAGGTACCACTACAGGTTATTACAGGTATCATTACAGGTTATTACAGGTACCATTACAGGTTATTAGAGGTACCACTACAGGTTATTACAGGTATCATTACAGGTTATTACAGGTACCATTACAGGTTATTACAGGTACCACTACAGATTATTTCAGATACCACTACAGGTTAATACAGGTACCACTACAGGTTATTACAGGTACCACTACAGGTTATTGCTGGTACCACTACAGGTCATTTTAGGTACCACTACAGGTCATTACAGGTACCACTACAGGTCATTACAGGTACCACTACAGGTCATTACTGGTACCACAACAGGTCATTAGGATGTGGCAGCTGTGAACATATTTATCAAAGGCTTTTATAAGATCATAATTTACCCCGTTTTCTAATGATGTCTTAATTACTTTTGTTAAGCTTAATTATACCAGATTAGTTTAAAAATACATTTGGTTAAATAATAAATAGAATTAATCGACCAATACTCATGTGCTGTTGGGGCAGTAGCCTAACCTAACACGTAGACGAGATGTTCTCACAATAGGCTCTGACGGGGATATTTTCCTCTCCACTGAACCAGATAAAGGTTGATTGATATGTTGTCAGCAAAGTGGAATAATTTTTTTTTCTATATTTTTTTTAATTAGAGATTGTAATTTTTTTATATTTCCTGGAGAATCACTTAATTCTTTTTGGTTAATATAAATTATTGTTTAGTTAATGAGATTATTTGTTTATACTTTGTAGTAGGACTGAAACTTAAAGATTCATTTAACCTAACCTAACCTAACCTAACGCGATTTGATCTAATCTGACTTAACCTAACCGGACCTCTTCCTAATCTAACTGGAGTTCACATGTAATCATATTGTAATTAGAGATTAACGCGATTTTGTGAGTGGATTGCGATTACAATTACGATTACAAAGTATTAAGAGGCTGGATTTTTACACATGATCAGTTTTGGAAAATGTTTGATTATCATTAAACTATAATTACACACATACAAACTGTTTTGATTACAATTATTATGAATACACCTTAATCATTTACAACTGTGATTACAAGATTATCATTATAATCAGCTCCTTGTTTACTTGGTATATACAGGTGACAAATAATGGACACAATTGTTTAGTTAATTGTTCTATGTATAACATCGGGTTACCAAATATTTAGATGAACGCAGTATGGAAATATTGGTGAAATTCACACATGTGCATCTATTTTTCTTGCCACACAATCACTGCAACAAAGCAAATGTTGCAAAAGACTTTCCAAATCACGTCATTTCAACATTAGGGACATTCCATGGCTCCCTTAACACCCGACTTTACATCTCCAGACTATTTGTATGGGGGTTACCTCAAGTCCACGGTCTATGTAAATAAACCAAAAACATTACCTGAACTAAAGGAAATTCGGTGCACCTGAAGAACGCCCCGATGTTTGGTAGGCTCACACTCTTCTCACATCTGACCCGGGGATTGAACCTGGGACGTACTAGTGAGAGACAAGATCGTTTACCACAGGTACCCATTTACTGCTGGGTATATTGAGAAATGTCCAGACGGATCGTACGGTACCATTTGTACTATTAAGCTTTTTGGGTCACTTGGTCACCTCCAGCTTATTTGACCTAAATATTAACCACCTTAATATTATTTGGGGGATGAGATTAAGTTGAATTCAATTGTAACAGTTTATTTAGCCAGAAAAACACAGATACAGAGTGGATAATAATAACAATATTAACATGGCTGAGCCAGTTCAGATCCCGAGCTCTCTTTGAGGCACCTGATATATACTATACATTTATCTCAAGGAAGTATTATGTAACATTTAGTATCATCTGGAATAGTACAACAGCATGGTGGTAATAGGAACATGTTACCGCGGTTATCACTTCAATATTTATTTATTTTATTATTTATTATTTATTATTTTTTATTGACTTATTTTTTATTATTTTTGTTTTATTATTATTTTGTTTATTTATTTATTTATACATACATATACACATACATATACACACACATACATCCACATACACATATACATATAAATTAGAGTGGAATTGAAAAACATAAGTATAATGGGGAGCAGTACAACCTGGGTTGTATAGTAATAAGGTCGAACAAGAGGACAGAGTTGTCAGGATTATGTCTAGTTGGCAATTATGTTTATTGCAATGGTAATTACTTATTTATTTACATGATAATTTCCGATAAAACGGTTTTGATGGTACAATAAAAGCAGGTACTGTAAATATAGTAAGTGTTACAAGAAGTATTAATACTTCGACAATAGATATTTTTTTAAGAGATGATTTACTGTAAAGGAAGGGAGCGTAGTCTTTGCTCGGATGGGTGGGGGTAAGTTGTTCCACACCTTCACACCGTGATATTTTATGGAGGTCTGGGACTGAGAGGAGCGCATGGGGGGTGATCTTAGTAGCTCTGGGTGCCTTAAGTTGTATCTCTGATTATTCCGGAACTGGAAGTAATTATTGTCAAGCAAGTGATTGATAGATTTGTAAACAGAGGGCACAGCAGTGGGTGTTAATATCCTCGAATTTTAAAAATTTCAATATAGCAAATTTTTCGTTTGTGTGATCTGTTTTTTTCAAGTAGGTCATTGTCCGTACAACTCTCTTTTGTGCAGTAACCAGAGATTGTGTTTTTGAAGAGCCAGAGGCCCCCCATAGGGTGTGACAGTGTATCAGGTGTTGGTAAACAAGATCATGGTAGATTTCTTTCATTGCTGTGAGTTAGGTTAGGTTAGGTTGGGTTAGCGTTAGGGTGGTTAATCTTTAGGTTAGGTTAGGTTAGGTTAGGTTTGCATTAGGGTAGTTATTCTTTCGTTGAAATAAGCTGGGTGGAGATTCTTCAGGTGATCCAGCTTTTATTTTGCATGTTATCACCATCATAACCATGTAAGACATTATACATTAACATAAATTTCTCGACATTCAATGAGTCGCCACCACAGTCGTGCGTCAGATCATGAACTAAGGCCACACGTTTATATGATAATCCTGACCTGACATAATTTTACAACCCCATTAAATACTTAAACTAGACTATTATTATATTTAAACAACGTGTAACCACATAATGCATTTTATATTTACATACATACATTCACCACTATGTAATGACTAACCAATTCATAGATAATAATTTAATTCGAGCATTTTCAGGATAACTGGCTTATAATGGAAGTCTAACTCAGTCAAATACAAATTGCAGCAAAATTGCGAGATTAATGGAAATTGTATTATGAAACCATGCATGAAGGTTCTTGCATCTCTTTATTGGGAAAAAATGACGCTCATGGAATATATATATATACTCTTATATTACTAAATATCAATTGTTATATGTTTTTGGGCAGAGAAATATGTTTGTGGGCTTAAAACAAATATTGTGAATAATTCGCCTCATACAGTATACTCGTAATTTATATTTTGCATTTGGTTGTTTAACATATGAAGCTTTATATGTGCTTCAATACAGGTCACCATGTTCACCTTTAGTGGACCACAGCACAGCCACCCGATAATCTACTTCCGTCTACGTGTTGACCAACATACATCTCCTCACTCTTCTGATGCCATCGGTTATAATTGCGCCAAGTGTCTCAATGTCAACAACTAGAGTCTGGAGGACAATCTTTGACCTTCCCCCACAAGTAGAAGTCTAAGAGCGTAATATCAAGAGACCGTGGGGGGGGGGGGGGGGGGGACAGACCCATCACGTCCAATACATCTGCCAGGGAAATTTTCGTCAAGGGTGTCACGCACAATCAAAATCCACTGCTGGAAAAGAATATGTTGCAACACTACCAACTAGGGCCCACATAACTGTACAGCATGTCAAGGTACTTCACCTCCCATTAAATGTGCTTTGTTTATACTGTGTGAATTCAGATTTATCTATTACACATTCACTCACAAAGTCACAACTAGGGTGTGGATTATATTATACGTAAAACCAATTGCATCTTAGATATATTCTCAAAATTCTATGGGGCAGCCTTGATACAGTTCCATTTTCAATTTCGGTGTAATGTCCACCTCTGACTATGGTGTTATGATGGTAGGCTCAGGGGTTGGAAGTTCACTACAATATAACAAACTAGACAAGCACATTCAGCATAAACAAAAGACATCATGATGGAGTATAGACGTGAATTTCATATAATCAAGACTGCTTGGATCTTTTGGAAACACTACTTACGGGAAACACGACTTATTTGACCTGAAGCACTACTTATTTTACGGGAAACTACGTATTTGACCTGAAGCACTACTTATTAAACGGGAAAGACTACTTATTTGACTTGAAACACTACTTATTTTACAGGGAACACTTTATTGTGCAGGGAACACTATTTCACGGGAAACTACTTATTTTACAGTTAACTCTATTTATTTTGTGACCGGAATTTAGGAAAGCTGATCCCCATGAATTTAATTTAAATGCATTTGCGGTTATAATATATTTACGGGTTTATCCAAGTGTAAGAGGATGCACCTGGGGCGTGTAGTGAACGTCTCCCCTACAACTGGGTAGCCGCATGCCACCTGCTACGTCTTCCCTAGCAACCAAACGAGCTGCCCAGGGGGGGGCGTCACCAGATGCCACAGTATCCTAGCAACGGAGTCAAAAGACCGGGGTTTCCCACGGGTGACTCACGGGTGACTCACGGCTGCTGTGTATATAAGCTCTGTCTCTCCATTGAAATTCATTCTGGCCTCTCTTCTTGAACACGCAACACCTCCTCCTCCGCCGCTGCCTGGCGGCCCTCGCTTCTCCTCCGCCTGCCTGGCGGTCCTCGCTCCCGCCAGCGAGCATGGCGACCCACCAGCTGTCCTTCTCTGAGCGTCCTCACCAACTAGCTCTCTTATTTTGCTCTCGGTTCCTGAACACGCAACACCTCCTCCAAGCAAGCTCCTCGCTGTCCCGTTCTCATTCAACCTGGAGGCCAGCAACAGGCAACATCTTCTCTAACGAAGCTCCTGCACATCTACCTCCTTCAACACGCTACTCACCGAACGTGTCTACTGAGCAGCTCCTCACCACACGGCACCTCCAGCACCAGACTGTCTACCATATAACTTATATTATATAAGAAAACCACCACCTAGAGTTTCCATCCATCCTGAGTGCTAGACAACATACTATCACGAAACCCTACAGGCGTACCAACGGTAAGGAGGCGTATCATATGTCCCAACGGGATGAAGAAACTGCACTATAATAATAATGATAATAATAATAATAATAATAATAATAATAATAATAATAATAATAATAATAATAATAATAATAATAACACAGGACAACAAATTTTTTATAATTCCCAGTTGCATGAGATTTCTTTACTGTTTCTTACCATTTTTGATCTGCTGATTTCATATTTGAAACCAGTTTTGTTCTGCATGCTCCAGTTTTCATGTAATTTGAGGTTTTACATTCTAGCCGTTTGAGGTCAAATTAATTAATTACACGATTATGGTATCAATAGGGAGATATAATTTTGTCTGTTTTTTCTTTCAGATTTGGTCATGGCTACAAAGAGAAATCAATGTGTGAACAAACCTGATGCCTTCTGTTATATTTGTGGATACTTCACGCTTATTCGTCAGAGGCGCAATATAACATCGTTTGTGAGGCGCGGCTATAAAGCGTACTTCGGACTTACTCTTGGCGACCAAGACAAAAAATGGGCTCCACATGCTGTGTGTCATAACTGCGAAGAAATGCTGCGTGACTGGACAAAAGGAAAACGTAAGGGCTTACCGTTCAGAATTCCCATGACCTGGCGAGAACCGAAGGACCACACAACTGACTGCTATTTTTGTCTGATCAATACGAAGGGTGTTGGCAAGAAAAACAGACATAAAATATCGTATCCTAGTATCCCTTCAGCAATTCGACCTACTTTGCACTCTGATGAGCTACCAGTTCCAGTTTTTAATGGGTTGTCTCCAGCTGAAGAGGAGGGAAGCGACAAAGACCAAGAGAGTGAACATGAAACTCAAGAAATACTTGCAGATTCCGACGATTCTTCTGATGGTACACCAGAGTCATCAACCCCTCAGAAGTTTAGTCAGCCAGAGCTGAATGACCTTGTGCGTGATTTGGGTCTCTCCAAAAATGCAGCAGAAGTTCTAGCTTCTAGGTTGCAAGAAAAGGCTCTACTGAACCAGACCACAAAAGTTTCAGACTTCAGAAAGCGGGAACAGGATTTTGTGCCATTCTTTACAGAGGAGAATAAGTTTGTTTACTGTCATAATATCCCGGGTCTTCTCCAGGAATTAGGGATTCCATTGTATAGTCCAAATGACTGGCGATTATTTCTAGATAGTTGTAAGCGTAGCCTGAAGTGTGTGCTACTACATAATGGTAATGTCTATGCAGCTGTTCCAGTGGGTCATTCTGTGTGCTTACGAGAGGAGTATAATGACATTAAAACTGTGATTCACCTGCTAAAATACCATGAGCACAACTGGACAATTTGTGTTGACCTCAAAATGGTGAACTTCCTTCTTGGCCAACAAAGAGGATTTACAAAGTATCCCTGCTTTCTTTGCATGTGGGACAGCCGAGCTAGAGACAGGCATTGGAACCTGAAGGAGTGGCCCTTACGTGAGACTCTGGAAGCTGGTATGCCAAACATTGTCAATGATCCAATCGTCAGTCGAGAAAAGATCATATTTCCTCCTCTCCATATCAAGCTGGGCCTGATGAAACAGTTTGTCAGAGCATTAAATACTGATGGTGAATGCTTCCAACACATAGTCTCTGCTCACCCTGCTTTGTCATTTGAGAAGATAAAGGCAGGTGTGTTTGATGGACCACAAATTCGTGCACTTGTACGTGATCAAGACTTTGTCAGAAAGATGGACGACAAGGAAAGGGGTGCATGGCTTTCATTTGTGGCGGTAATGGAAAGCTTTCTTGGTAATAAAAAGGCTGACAACTATGAAACCCTTGTTGCAACCATGTTGTCAGCCTTTCATGACCTTGGATGCAATATGAGTGTCAAACTCCATTTCCTATATAGTCATCTTGATAGATTCCCTGAGAACCTAGGGGCAGTAAGTGACGAGCAAGGCGAGCGGTTTCATCAGGATCTCAAGACCATGGAAGACCGCTACCAAGGGAGATGGGACAAACATATGATGGCAGACTACTGCTGGAGCATTAAACGAGAGTGCCCTGAGACATTTCACAAACGCAAGAGCTTCAAGCGCAAATTCCTACCTGGCTAAAATGTGATTGGGCTTTGTCTCCTCATAGTAACAAATTTCTTACCTAACAATGAGTTTTATACAAATTTCAACCTTTGTTTTAGATGGAACATGTTTCAAATTGTGTTGTTGAATAAATTTTGAATATGTAATATTTTATTGTTTATTACCCAGCTAATTTAATGACAGTTTAATGACATATTTTTCAAGATAGACGACGAGGTCAATAAGACGAAGACGAAATTTTGAAATTTCAAAATACCTTGATTGCAAAAAAACTAGAGCTTACAGAAAGAAACTAACTTCAGATATGAGATCAGCACACCCAAATTAGGTAGAATCAAGTGTTTATAGCAATGCAACAAAAACTTTGTTGACCAGTGTAATTAACGGTTTATTGAAAAAGTTCTGCAGCCCGAAGGCTGAAAATATACATTGGACATAAATGACTTATTACATACATTGGTGGTTTAACAAAAGCCTTCATTAGAGAAAGGTAAAGGAACATACAGTGAACATACAGATTAATGTTTGCAGTGGAGGTCACATAGATCATGTGAGCTGAGGTATTGGACAGCAGACACGTAGTGTAGTAACTTCCTCCCAGATGGTGTTAGGAGGGACCTCACGTGGTGTAGTAGTTCCCTCACAGATGGTGTTATGAGGGACCTGACGTGGTGTAGTAATTCCCTCACAGATGGTGTTATGAGGGACCTCACGTGGTGTAGTAATTACCTCACAGATGGTGTTATGAGGGGCCTCACGTGGTGTAGTAATTCCCTCACAGATGGTGTTATGAGGGGCCTCACGTGGTGTAGTAATTCCCTCACAGATGGTGTTATGAGGGGCCTCACGTGGTGTAGTAACTTCCTCACAGATGATGTTATGAGGGACCTGACCTGGTGTAGTAATTCTCTCACAGATGGTGTTATATGAGTGAGGTGTGGTCCCAGGCCTTCCTATCATAGACGGATTAACACATCGCTGGTTGTTGTTGGGTCTCACGGGCCGTTATCACTGGGTACCTGGGACCTCACTGTGTGAAGGTTAACTTGGGTATGACTGTTACTGTTGAGTTGTTCTCACTGACTTAAGCACTGTTCACCACTGTTCACCTCTGTTTAACACTGGTTTCATTCCTTTCCTAAATGAAATTGTAACTTCTGGCGAGAACTTGTTGATATTCCGGTGGGGAGGGGGGTTCAGGGGAGGGGGTTGGTGTGGGCCAAATTAACAGTTGACCTGGCTGCTCCGAGAGGAGCGCCAGGTACGTCTTGACCCTTCGGTGAATGTGAGAAAGACCTAGGTGTGTATGTTGACAATCAGCCGAAGTTCTCGGGCCATTGCAAGAAGAAGGTAAATCAGTCAAATAAATTATTGGGTCTTATAAGAAGGTTATTCAGATATCTAGACGGTCCGTCCCTCGTAACGATCTTCAAGAGTGAAGTGCTTCCCCATCTGGAGCACTGTCACCCCGTCTGGTACCCGAGATATGCTTGGGACTGTCAGTTGGTTGAAAATGTTCGAGGGAGGGCCACCAGACTGGTGCCTGCACCTCGGCACCTCAGCTACCCTAAGAGATTGGAGCGCCTGAACTTGCCTAGCATATAATACAGACGGGCAAGGGGTGACCTAATTGAGGTGTATAAGCATCTCAAGGGGCACTATTAAGTCGAGTGTCCTTAATTGGAGCTGGCGGACGCTCACCCCACAAGGGGTCATACCTCAAAATTGAAGAAGCCGCAAATCCAGAAAACTGTGAGGGCAAACTTTTTCGGAGTGACAGTTGTGAACTTGTGGGGTACGTGATGTTTGGTTCACACTCAGGATGGGATGGAGAAAGGAAACTCACAATGTGCTCTCTGTATACATGTTGTATTGGATGTACAATGCAGCTTGGTGCTGGGAAGTGGCAGCGTGGTTACAAGCGTGATGTAGAAAGAGCTAGTTGGTGAGGGTGCTCAGAGGAGGACAGCTTGTGGGTCGCCATGCTCGCCGGCGGGAGCGAGGGCCGCCAGGCAGCGGCGGAGGTGGTGTAGCTTGCTGCGGCTGTAGCTAGAAGAAGAGAGAGAGGTCACCACGAGGTCAGGTCTTATATAGCGGAGGTAGGCGTGGCTTAATAGTTGACCTCCGTCATGTAAGGCGGCGCTGGTTGACCTAGACCACGAGGCATACACTGGGGAACTCGCAGGGTCGTCTACTCAGCGACAAACAGCGTTTGTAGGGGAGGGATCCACTACAATACTCCCCCTTCCCTCCAGGCGGTGTAGGAGACTTGTTGTCTGCAGGGTTGCATGACACATGTGAGGCAGAACGGGCGGTGCATGCCACATGTGAGCCATAACGGCGAGGGCGTGGATGAGCCGGCCGCTAGAGGAGACAACTGTCTAGATACACAATATCTGTGGGAGTAGAGAGGGAGAAAAAGGGTGTGTGGCGGCGATGAATGTTGTGCTTCCCTCACGGCAGGTACAGAGTCGTCAGATGCGCCTGCTGGGGTGTGTGGGTCAGGAGCAGGGGCTGCGTCAGCAGGAGCGGAGGAGAGTCCGTGACAGCAGCTGGGTGCATGAGAGCAGCAGGTTCCACGACAGCAGCAGGGTGCAGGACAGTAGCAGGGAGTACCTGGGGGAGAAAAGAGATGTGTGTGGGTCCGCACTCAGGCGCAGGGGCCGCGTCGGGAGCAGGGGCTGCACCAGGAGGAGCGGCAGGGGGTACTGCTGGGCCGGGGGCGGCGTCTGAGGCAGGACGGGTTTGTTGGGGTCGGTAGGACGTGGTGCTTGGGGCAGGAAGAGGAGCGGCTGTCTGCTTAGAGTAGCAGAGCTGCTCTAGGGTGTCTAGCCTGCGGTGTAGAGACAGTAGCTGTAGAGCCAATGAGAGCTGCCTCTGCGTGGGTAAGCCAGTCTTCCATGTTGCTTGAAGACTGGGAGAGTGATTAGTTTCTCCTCCATCCTGTGTGAGTGCGAATCTCCGGGGGTCACCATTTGTGGGGTACGAGATGTTTGTTCGGACTCAGGATGGGATGGAGAAAGGAAACTCACAATGTGCTCTCTATATACATGTTGTATTGGATATACAATGCAGCTTGGTGCTGGGAAGGCAGCATGGTTACAAGCGTTGAGTAGAGAGAGAGCTGGTTGGTGAGGGTGTTCAGAGGAGGACAAGCTTGTGGGTCGCCATGCTCGCCGGCGGGAGCGAGGACCGCCAGGCAGGAGGAGGAGGAGGTGTTGCTTGCTGGTTGGTGTTGGTAGAAAAGAGTGAGGTAGGTCACCACAAGGTTAGGTCTTATATAGCGGAGGTAGGCGTGGCTTAATAGTTGACCTCCGTCATGTAAGGCGGCGCTGGTTGACCTAGAGTCTAGGTCCTAGACCATGAGGCATACACTGGGGAATTCGCGGGGTCGGCTACTCAGCGACAAACAGCGTTTGTAGGGGAGGGATCCACTACAAACTCTTGGAACAATCTACCAGAGTGTTGTGACGGCACCGAGTGTGAGCTCTTTCAAGACAAGACTTGACCAACACTGGAGCAGGTTCAGGTACATTCAGGAGCCGGTGCATGCCCAGTACTTGCCAACAGTGCGTAACAGAGACGTGACCGATCGCCCAAGCGGCTAACGAGTCAATCATTTGGTGAAGAGGATAAAAAGAAACATGGAAGAATTATCTGGTTATTTATTCTAGAGAGGATCTTAGAGTCAGTCAAATGAGGGCGCATAGTGAAGACATTTTTATAGAGTTGTAAGAGGTATAAAATGAAACTTCTGTTAGTAGAAACTCTGAGTGAAAATTATCTGTTTTAACAAGCAAGATCCTTCAGGTTTAAGTGTTCCTTAGGTGAATAATAACGATGTGGATTCTTCCTGGAAAATCATAGAGGATAAAGTTTAGTATTTGATGGGAATTACATCCTGTATACACAAGGTCAAGTAGGGAACTTTAATGCCTGTAGATAGATAGTTATTCAGTAAGAATCAACATAGAAGTTCGCATTAATTCAACTTATAGATAGACAGTGGAAGTATACAAACAATACACATATACAGTGCAGGTATAGAATGTACATAGACAGTACAGATACAAGGTAGTTACACAAAGAGTACATAGACATTAGACATTAAGACAATTAGATCAAGGACAGCACGAGAAAGCCATTGAGAATAACAATATTTTAACAACAAAAATATAGATAGCGTATATAATAATTGTGACTGAATATAACAAGCATTACATCATACTTAGAGGTTAGGAATAGAGTTAATCACTCCCTTGCTGTAACTATCATAAACGACGTAATTTTTTTGTAATCTAGTTTTTTTACTATTTGATATCATTACTCGATTTAATGTGTAAAAGTAATGGCTAATAACTTAATATAAACCTCACAGGATACCAACACTCTAAGCTATAATAGTTTCAAATATCCCGCTGCTTAAACATAGTATTGAAAGTCTGGAGTAATTGGCTGGGCTCTACCTAACCATCCAATCCCAAGTCTCCTTTAACCTGTATTATCATCTGTGATGTTTTGGCAATACCTCTTACCATGAGGATATATACAGTCTAAGCAGGGATAGTGACTGGGAACAGTACTTTCTGTGACCTTAAAGAGGTGAGTGGACCGGGGGAGTGACCTAGAGTACTGTAGAGGTTGTCTGTGTAAGGTGATTGATGGAATAAAAATTGGGTGTGTGGTGGTACAGAGCCACCCCATAAACTCTATATATACACTAATATATCTCTCTTAGCTGTGTCTTGGCTTTACCTTTAATCTTCTATCAGTCATGGCTTCACTTATAAACCCAACAGCAAATAGGTCTGGGAAATGTAACTTCTGGCTTGCCTCCTGTGGGTGTGTGTAGCACCATGACAGGGCTGCTGACCACTAATAAAGGGTTGTCCTGTGGAATTATGTCACGGGATAACCAGAAACTTGAAGGAAATTTAGTAATCTTATATTTAAAGGTCGTAAAATTACACACTTCTTTGTTATATTTGGGTGTCTTGGGGTATACTGTACTGTACTCCTATAATATGATATATTTTTCATGAAATTAGTCTAACCTTAACAGCTTAGATATAACCTGACCAGATCTAATCTAACCTACTTACTCAAAACAAACCTAAGCTAACCTATCAACCTAACCTGCCTACCTAACCTGCCTGCCTAACCTGCCTGCCTACCTAACCTGCCTGCCTACCCTACCCACCTAACCTACCTACCTAACCTGCCTACCTACCCTACCCACCTAACCTGCCTACCTACCCTACCTACCTCACATGCCTACCTACCCTACCCACCTAACCTGCCTACCTAACCTACCTACCTAACCTACCCACCTAACCTACCTACCTAACCTGCCTACCTACCCTACCCACCTAACCTGCCTACCTACCCTACCTACCTCACATGCCTACCTACCCTACCTACCTAACCTACCTACCTAACCTGCCTACCTAACCTGCCTACCTAACCTACCTACCTAACCTGCCTACCTAACCTACCTACCTAACCTACCTACCTAACCTACCTACCTAACCTGCCTACCTAACCTGCCTACCTAACGTACCTACCTAACCTACCTAACCTACCTACCTAACCTGCCTACCTAACCTGCCTACCTAACGTACCTACCTAACCTGCCTACCTACCTACCCTACCTAACCTAAAATGAAAAGCTAGTTGCGGCATCTGCTATTTTTATTTTGTAAAAAGAAACTATTTATGAAAAGAACCAACAAATCCATCCTTTAACAAACATGACAGACAGATGATTTTATGCCTGTTAATTACAAGATCACAAAAATTTTATACCCGTTCAGTATAAAATTATTGAAAACATTTCGTTATTACTGGATAACGGTAGTTCATGTTAACCAGCAACTTAAGGAAATTTTTTTGTATTAGATAAATACTTTCTTACCTCTTGAAAAACTATAAAAGTGGGAAGGAATAAAAATTTTGCAAGCGAGGTTTTAATCTATATTTTCCACCCCAAACATATGTATGGTCATGCCCATTACACTCTGCAGTCTTCACTATTTATCTCCGTAACAATTAACTTTTCCACGGCAATGTTGCACAGAGGAACACGTTGATGCCTATTGCTACATTTTATGATTTATGGTATCGGACAAAATGATCAAATTTAACTTAATCCACATAATGTTTGTTAGGAAGTTACATAGTTTTTGGTCGGTTTATATTAACACCTATTGATATTATAATGTACAGTAGTAATATTTGGTAAGTTTTTGGAAATGTTTCTGTGGATGAAACAAAATGTCCCGGATATAAACAATGGTGTTTAATGCAAGTGTACATTACTCTCAGGCATGGAAAAAAGTATGAAAACATTAAAGAAATTTTAATCTATTCCCCTTTTTTTTTATTTTTCTGGGGGAAGAAACCATTCATCTTTTATAGAGAAAATTGGTGTGCTCAGCCATCATCCAGTATAAAAAGAGGTCAATTTGTAGTTTCAACCAACCACATCTCTTGAGTTGAGCTATGTGTTTTCTGATGGTTTAGACAATTTTAAGACTTCTCTTTGACATTTCCCTCACAAATGACTTAAATATACCGGGGGATCCAGAGGGAAGGAGCAGGCCCTAGTTAGGAGGTTAGGTTAGATAATTTTAGGTCATTTGCGAGGGAAACGTCATATACAAGAGTTAAAATTGTCTAAGCCATCGGAAAACACATAGCTCAACTCAAGAGCTGTGGTTGGTTGAAACTACAAATTGACCTAAAAAAACTTATACAAATATAATTTATTTCTTACTTCAAGGAAATACCCCAAAATTGCAAGGATTTGCAATGTTTTTGCCGTTACTTTTTAAATTATGCGTAATAATTCCCATGGAGAATTCCTCCCATTTTTGTTTGGTTGCAGTTGTTCTTTTATAATTACCGGTATATACTGTAGTGTACTGTGTAGTAATACAATATTTCTGATTATGGAAATTTTATAACTATTAAGCAGGCATAGAAATTATTGTAGTAAATTATATATTATTACCATACTATAATAAAAACAGTTAGGTTAAATTACCAGTCATGGCAATAGCTGACAGGCTGTATTGGGCTATTTTGTAAAGAAAAACATGATTTATGATGATGTTTATATACAAAAAAATTATTTGTTAGGTTAAGTTAGTTTAAGGACCGACAAAATAACCCAAGCCGTCCTGTCAGCTATTGCCGAGACCAATAATTTAACCACACCACCTTTCCAGAATGTCCTCTTTTTGGAAAGTTCATACACGGTGACCCTAACTCTGTCATGTATGACTGTACTGTAGTATTCTCACTGTGGATTCACTCCAGAGGTACCGGTAACATCCCAGAGAGGGAATGATAGATATTTTACCTTAATATGTTGTTCTAATTAACTTAGCTGTACTGTACTTTATTTTATTACAGTATATATTATTTTTGCAGTGTGTGTGCCTCATATTGTACAAGGCACTGTATTTTTTTCTGTAGATGACCCAGTACACTGTTCAGCTTCCAACTAATGCTGCATGTCCTTGATAATTATAATAAATGTCTAGTTCATTGGGGGGCTGCTGCCTCTTTAATTGCTTTTCTCCTAATACAGTTTGCCCTCACTTTACCATATTTCACTTATGGTATTCACGGTGAAGTAAATGTAACTTTATCTCTTATACAGTCCCCGGTTTGGATTCACTTTTACACAATTCAGCGCTGTCGCAATGTGGGCCCGAGGAGCGTATCTAGTGTGAATCCTGCATAAGTACATGTGCCGCCTCATCACCAAGTCCTGCCATACCCCCACCTCACATACTGCCTATTACGTCTTTGCAGTGTTCATCACATTGCTTCTTTGTTGATGGAAAAACAAAGAATGTATTAAAATGAAGAGGCAGTGTCCTACTTTTGAACGTATTTGGTTCCGGAGGTCTGTTCATAAGTCCATTTGCTCGTAAGTCCAAATTCACCTCTATCATTTGCAAACAATTTGTTAAATATAAAAATACCTTATACAGGTTGACAATCCCTTATCCGAAATCGTTGGGGCCAGAGACATTTCGGATTTCGGAATTTTTCGGTTTTCAGAATGGTTAGTTTTTTTTTTTTTTCCCCCCACCCGGGCACAAGTCACTGACCCACATTGGGACCTGGGGGGCAAAAATATAATAACAATTATAATAATAATAATTCATAGGTCTAGGTCGTGTTTCTCACTTTTTATCTTTTTTTCATTCTTGTATTTCTATATTATTATTATTATTACCGTATATACTCGTGTATAGTTCGAGTTTTTAAGACCAAATTTTTAGGCAAAAAATTCGGGGTCGTCCTATACATGCGTAATAGTTTTGTTAGGTTGAGCCCGTGCATGATGGGAAGGGCGAGGAGCAACTTTTATCTTCAGACATGAAAAAAATTTACCCTTTACTGCCAGTAAACAATGGAAACGTAAAATATGTACCAATTACTAATGAAAAGTTGTGCAGTTCCTTCAGCAAATGAAGCTCACCAACTTACAATAGGCTAAATTACCTTACAACGTGCTTTCAGTAGTCTATGTTGAAGTTCTTAGCACAGGCTAATTTATCATATCATATACGGTATCACAGTTCTCATTGATCTACAAAAAATACCGGTAATAAAAACCTTTTCGATATTTCACACTTAATATAATACCCGGTAATCTACTTCAACCTCCTATTGTTTACAACGACGCATGACGCACCACCAACTGTATCAGCTAGACATTACACGTGTTTATCGAATCGTTTTCAGTTAAAAAACTGTTACATCACAAGTATATTTTACCTTAACTGTGCCTGAATGAATATATTCTCGGAAATAAATACAGTAACCCCTCGGTTAACGAACTCAATCCGTTCCAGAAGGTCGTTCGTTAACCGAAAAGTTCGTTAACCTAAGCCATTGTTTCAATGGGTTTTTGGGTAATTGGTTCCAGCTCACCGAAAATTTCCTAAATTCAACAAAAATGATAGAAAAGGTCACTTACTTTGAGGTGTGTCTGTAGAAGGCTCCTGGATGATGATGATGATGTGCATTTGAAGTGGGAGGTGGAGGAGAAGGCATTGGGGTGGAAGAGAAGTCACCCCATGGCACCATTTCACCCATAAAATTTTAGTTTTCTTGGTGTATTTCAAGATTATTTTCTTTAAATCAACACTGCACTGCATTATATATTGTCAATATGTAAAATAAATTTCAAAATGACCAATAATTTGCTTGGAAACACAGAAAAAAAGCGTTTAGTTGAAGAGAGTCTCAAGCAAGATGTTACCTTCAGTGAAAACAGTGAGAGACTAACGCCTGTTTGCTGTGTTAAGAGGCTGGATGCCGCGCATTAAACTAGTCACTTTACCTTCAATTATGTTCAATAATTGTTAAAATGACTAAAAAATTGAATATTAAACTTTTAAAATTATTGAATAGTATAAACTTCTTGATATTTACTAAAATAGTAAGGAATTTAAGCCCTAGAACCGATTAATGTATTAGCGGACTGATACTAAAGCTGGTTGCCCGGTCAGTGCAAGCGAAAACATGTTGAGGTCGGTTTGAAAGAAATTCGTTAACCGAATTTTTGTTCGTTAACTGAATTGAAGATCCTTATGGAAGGCAGTTCGTTAACCGAAATTTCGTTAACCGAGGCGTTCGTTAAACGAGGGGTCACTGCAGTAGTTTTGCTGAAACGTGATATATTTTAATGTAAAATATGATAAAATACATGACGAAAACAAAAGATTTTGCCTAACCTTCCGATGTTCAAGAGAAATTACTCATTTTTTTAATAGTTTTTGGTTAAAATATTGTTATATTACAATGGTATTCTATTCATACTGTGCTTGATGTAATGCATTCACGGAAATGTAATATTTTTGCTGAAATGACGTACGTATTACAGTGGAAAGTGGGGTAAAATCGTGACGAAAACAATGACATTTGCTTTCTTTCGTTCAAAAGATGTTACCGTAATCGCTTTTTGAATGGTTTTCAGTTAAAAAACTGTTGTATTACGATAATATTCTGACCCTAATTGACTTGAATAAATACTGCGATACCATATTTCTGAATATTTTCATTAAAATCCATCCAAATCACTTTCCTTGTCATCGTCTGCAGCACCAAACAGCTTTTCCCAGTCCTCTCCTTGAACAGGGCTAGAGAGTACATGTTTTTCGAATCGTTTTCAGTTAAAAATCTATTACATCACACGTATATTTTACCTAAACTGCGTCTGAATGAATATATTCTCGGAAATAAATAGTAGTTTTGCTGAAACGTGATGTATATCATGTAAAATAGGATAAAATACATGACGAAAATAAGACTTTACCTAAGCTTCTGTTCTTGAGATGTTACTCGTTTTTTTAATAGTTTTCGGTTAAAATTCTCTTATATTACAATGATATTCTATTCATACTGTGCTTGATATAATACATTCACGGAAATGTAATATTTTTGCTGAAATTACGTACGTATTACAGTGGAAAGTGGGATAAAATCGTGACGAAAACAATGACATTCGCTTTCTTTCGTTCAAAAGATGTTACCGTAATCGCTTTTCGAATGGTTTAGTTAAAAACTGTTGTATTACAATAATATTCCCTCCTAATTGACTTGAATAAATACTTGAATGGAAATATACAATATTTTTGTTGAAACTACCCGCGTTTCAGTGTAAAGTGTCGTAATAATAAATGGTAAACAATTTGCCTTCGGCACTCGTGTTTCAGGCACGGCGAGCCTCAGTTTATAGGACGTACAGCGTTTTTAGTGAAGGTTTTGTTGTTCCATTACCCTAAAATATGTGGGTTGAACTATAAACGAGGAATATCGTAAATTAGCGATTTCTTGGTCAAAAAATCAGGGTCGACCTATAAACGAGGGGGGGGGGGGGTTATAGACGAGTATATACGGTATTTTATTAATACAGTCTTATTGTTGTTATTATTATTATTATAAATTTTATTATTATATTTTATTATTATTATTGTTATCATTATTATTTTATTTTGGTGCATTTTTAAATTAAAAAATTTATTTACTATGAATAATTATTATTATAATTAGTATTACTATTTCGCCCCCCAGGCCCTGATGTGGGTCAGTGATCTATGCCTGGGTGGGCTAATCCCTGTTTAAAAAAAAAAAAAAAAAAAAAAAAAAAAAAAAAAAAAATTGCTCTACAAAATTTTTCGGTTTTCAGAGCTTTTCGGTTTTCAGAATTTTGGATAAAGGGTTGTCAACCTGTGTACAGCTACAACACAGTATTCCATCATATAATGTTGATTTTGATCTTCCAGCCACAAACACTAAATATTTCTATCATGCAATTTTCCTCTTTTCTTACTTATGATGGTCGATTGCATAGCCACAGGACATTTTACATGCTCCATAATGCTTTGTTTGTCCTTTAAAATCTTACCAACGGTCGAACGATTCAGTCCGAAAGCATGAGCCACATTTGCCATCTTATCGCCTCTTTCCACTTGCTTTATCATCACCACTTTCGTTTCCATTATTATCATGTGTCTTTCATCACTGGCACTACCTTTGTGTTTCTTGGACATATTGGGGGTCAGTAATGTCCGTAAAAGCCATGAGAAGCAAACTATCACGTCAGTAATGCTGCAAACGAGACAAGAACAACTAAAACGGCTGCCACTTGGCCGGGAATGCTGGGATTAGTGCACTAAGACCATCTATTGAGCGTCGGTAGAATTAACAACCCTTGCACTTTCGCACCGAACAGAAATTTTGATATACAGACAGGTTTGTTCGTATTTGAGAAAGTTCGTAAGTAGAGGAAGTACCCTGCTGTATAATACATAGACATTTTATTTTTATATAGGTTAGAATGCAGTACTAAGAAACACAATGTATGACCAAACAAACCATATAAAGAAACTGTATGATGTAAGTTTGAGGGTAGCAAACAATGTGTACTGTATGGGGTTTTAATGATAACTAAATCATAAAATAAACCTTAAAAATAAAAGTCCTAAATGATCAGCAAGTGATAGTTGCTGATGCTCCTAGAAGAGATGAGACAAAGGAGAAGTGTTACATCTGAGGTAAAAATGGAGAAGTTCAAGTATATTGAAAAAGGGAAATGACCTGTGGACATTGCCAGAGCCAGTGACTCAGTGTTTAACACCTTGTACTGTATATAGGGTTCACCTCTTGAGCTGAATAAAAATCATCTGACATGAGCCAAATGAAATGTTAAAAGTGGCGTTCCCGTAGTGAAGGTGTTCCCGTAGTGAAGGTGTTCTCGTAGGTCTGATATGTTCACATTTTTTCATTTTTTTTTTTTGCTTGAAAGAAAAATATTTTAAAGTCTTTGTGTGAAGTACTGGTAAGTCTTGACATTAAGCATTATGTCTGACAGGCTCATATTTCTTCATTTAATATTTTTTGTTTTGTTTAAAAGAAAATGGAGGAGATCAACTGGGTCAAGAGATGCATGAGTTTGAATGTGGAGTGCAGGAGAGCCTGGGGTAGGTCAAGAATTGAGAGGTTGATAATAAGTAACCTGATGAGAGAGACTGCAAGAGACTGTAGCATGGAGAGCTGCCATCAAGTAATCAAGACTAACAGCGCAAAAAGAAAATGACAATAAAATGGTGATGATAATGATGACTTTAGTGTACAGTTTAGTCTAAATAATAACAATAGATGTTTATGAGCACAGTAAGACCACTGCTGTATGATTTTATGTTAGGGTGTTTTATAGAGAAAAATATTTACTTTCCAGTAAGATAAACTTTTTACTTTTTCTAACATGTATCCGTATCTTATATAGTTTGAGTATATAATAATATGCTGTACTGTGTTGAGAGGGGAGTGTGCCTCTTTGACAGATTGTTCGTTGGCTACACTGGAATTTTTCTTTTCCTAGACTGTCCCATGTAATACCTAGTTAGAGAAAGAGACGTACTATAATTTACTGTATTAGTAAAATTTCTCCCCAGAACATATACAAAGTTCTGGACAAACTATATACAGTAGAGCCCTGGTTATCCAGCACGTACGGGGATTGAGAGGTGCCGGATAGAAAGATTTTCCTGTTAGTTGAACCTCACTTAGGGTTCCCCAATATATTTTACAACTCACAGTGCTACAAACTGACCTCGCAAATTCAATTTTATTGTTTGTCAAAGCAATATTTATGGCAGCTCATACCTGTCGCAAGTGGTATTCAAACTTAAGAATCTCAGTGATTTTGGAAGAATCTTTATTATTATTTAATTTCAGTGCCAGTACTGTAGTGTAGTTGAATCTGCCGGGTTACCCGGGCAACAGGTAACGGGGGTTCTAGTGTAGTTTGTTATGTATGTAGAAATTTTTGTAAATAGTGATACTAGAGGAATATATTGAGAGACCCATGTACAGGTATTAAGATGCTTTTTTTTCTTTTACAAGCTGTCATAGCTGGAAAGGAGGATAATGGCAGATGACAGCAGTTCTCTCTGTATGAGTAAGTGGTGAACTGCTCATACCATAGTGACCTACCAGTGAAGAGTGCTGAGTGTTGCCCTATATGTAAGTTCCCACCAGTGAGACCGTAATAACTATTGCAGTACACAAGAGTACGTGTGAGCAAGACTGTATTACTGCACATGATGGATAGTGCATGGGATCCTTCCTTGTCCCTATGACAGGGAGAGCTTTTAGCCTTCAATTTCTCTTACTCTTATCTGCAATACATCACTCCCTGGGGGACCTCCTCTATGAAGTGATGACCATAACAGCAGAGCCTCTATGCAGCCATATCACCACATATCTCCTTTGCTCTTTCTGTTCCCCTTATTGTCTTTCAGTTTCTCTCCTTAATGCTGATGCAGGGTTCCCTCCATGACCTCCTCCAACCCTTTTTTTAGTTGGTTGCATTCTATAAATTCACTTGACAATGACTCATAGGGCAGACAGAAAAGGATTTAACTTTCATATTCCATTTTATAGCCAAGAGGAAGAGTTGAGGATATTGGAATCCCTCCCTCCTTCCTCCCTTGGTAGGTTTATGTATAGTGGGACAAATTTGAGTGGGTTTAAGTTATGAAACCCAGGTTCTTGGCTGCGAGTTCAAGTAATGTGATATGGCAAGAGATTTGTCTTGCTGACTGTTAGACTTTCACACTTTAAAGCAACAACTGGACCAAGGTTGAGATATCGCCTTCACTGACCCCTGATATATATAATCAGTGATTTTCCTGTAAGACAACCAGAAACTTATTATTTTTAGGATAGTTCTGCATACAGTACTGTACTTCAGCCTCCATTATAACCCTTGAACAGAGAAACTTTGTTAAAGGAGTTCAGAGTTCATCTTCTCATAAATCATGTAACTCTTCCTCTTGGCTGTAAAGTGCGATTTCCAAGTTAATTTTTGTTTTTTATGAATACATTAGCTCGAAATGTTGAGTCCATGATGATACAACAGCGGTTCATTTGATTATTTGTATTGGTAGTATTTTAGTGTGTTACTCATGAAATATTTCTTCTTTATTCTGTATTACATTCTAGCACATACCGGGGATAAAGAATTGTAAGTAGCTATGACACCTTTTCCCTATATAGTATTTGTTTATTTTTGCAGGGTGGTTGTTGATGCAGGATGCGTGTTGTGGGGTTGGTATCTGGCGGTAAGGACAGCTGCTATAATCTGCTGCAGTGTGTTGCTGCTGGACACAAGGTGGTGGCCTTGGCCAACTTAGCTCCCAGTCATGTTGGTGAGTTTATTTGAGTGAAAATATTTATTTGGCTTATTCTTTAATTATCTAAATAAAATTTAAGATACTTTGTAAAATTAATGTAATTTTTATTCTTTTCATTTGCAATCTTTTGTATGCTTGGGCAGAAGCAAGAGCTACAAAAACTCTTACATCATCAGCCATCTTTCACATTGTCTAACTACTGTAGTAGATATGTTCTATTGTTTATTATTCTTCCACAATGCAGCCCCAAGATTTCTCTCCTGTCTACCCCTTTTATTTCCCACAACTCAGCATCACTCTTCAACAACACATCCATCCCCATAAACCATGTGACACACACACACACACACACACACACACACACACACACACACACATATATACACACACACACACATATACACACACACACTCTTTGTGGTTATATTCTATGTACCAGATGATTTCTTTTCAGATGAATTGGATAGTTACATGTATCAGAGTGTGGGTCACATGGGTGTTGCAGTTTATGCTGAAGCTGTTGGGGTTCCTCTGTACCGCCGAATTATCCAGGGCTCCTCACTTAACACTGCCACCATCACCTATAAACCCACAGAAGGAGATGAAGTTGAGGATCTCTTCTTTCTCCTCAAGGAAGTTAAGGTAGACCTATTGTTGTGTTTCTTGTAAAATTTACACAAGTTATCAGGTGGAATTTTTAAGATTATTGCTTATAACTTCATCCAAGAATATGTATAGTTCATCACAGATGAGATATGATGAACATTTATGAAGTGAAAATTAAATAGATTGAATTGAATACAATTTTAACTATTGTAAATTGAAAATTTATGGTGATTGTGGTAATAGTTATCCCCTGGCATGCTCTGTGAATATACTGTGTATATATAACCCACTGAACTAGAGCCAGGCCAGAAGACCTGGTATAGATGGCCAGTACTAATAGTCTGTCCTCCCCTCCTGCAACCATTGCCTTGAGCGAGTGAGAGGCAGAGGATTTCCATTCAGTTAACTAGAGGGAAGAGACCCAATGACCACTTGACACTACATCAACTAGTGCCCATTTTGCCCTGTTTGTTAGGTTGGCCACAGATTGTATTCAGGCATCAACTTCCTCATATCTTACTACACCCACATACCAAGCAGGTGATCCCACTGTCTTTTCTGGATGTCTGTATATAAGTGATTCATCTCATGTTTTAGGGTGTTTAGTCTTGGTTAGGCAGTCCTCAGTACAGGGGTCCCCAAATTTGCGGATTTTTATTTCGTGTTCCTCAGTTGTTTGCGGATGAGACACTGGATGTACCCAAGAATGTCTGTGGGTAGTTTAAAAGTTGCCGTCATTTTCGCGGCTGGGACAGGGAGCCATTTGTTCTAGAGACAGTAATTTCCTGTATCTGTATTGTAAATATGTGTGTGTGTGTGTGTCAACACACACACACAAAACACATACAAATAAATAATATTGGGAAAAGTCTCGCACAAATAATCGGAATCAAATTTATTAAAAATGTGATGGTCTATCCTCAAGTTCGTGCTTTATTAATAAAGAAATAAAGCACAGACTTGAGGGTAGACTGTCACATTTTCAATAATTTGTTTCTGATTATTTGTGTGAGATTTTTCCCAATATTATTTATTTGTATGTATTTTGTGTGTGTGTGCTGACACATACATATACAGTCCCAAAATCCGGATGCCAGAAATCCGGACCACCCGAGAATCCAGACTTTTTGAAAACTCAAACTTTTTTGTTTTTTTAAGCGGGCTTTTGTGTGTATATGAGTATGCGTGAGCGTCACAGCTGCACAGTGACAACAAGCGACAACGCAGTCGCCACTTTAAAACGAGCAATCAAACTGTGACAACGTATGTAATTTTGAGTCCTACTCTTTCCATTTACAGAGTACTGTACAAGCCCATAATAATGGCTCCCAAAGTAGATAAACTGTGTTGTGTGAAGAGAAAGAACACGTTGAAATTGAGTGACAAACTTGAAATAATTAAGAAAATAGAACGTGGTGTGAACGATACTGTTCTTATGGAAACATGAGACATTGGAAAGTCTACAATTTATGATAGAAAAAAGGCAAAGAATAAAATTCTAGAATTCACAGCATTTTCTTTAAAACTGCTCGTTTTGATAAATGAAACATGCTATATTTGCTAATGAATAAACTATCAAAATGTACCTGTTCATCTCTTCTTTATTCCTCCTTAAATTTGAATTTTAAAAGTACTGCCTGAGAATTCGGAAAATCCGAAAATCCGGACCGACCCAATCCCCAAGCAGTCCGGATTTTTGGACTTCTACTGTATACAATACAGGTAAAAGAAATATTGTCGTAAGGGCAAACTCATAAAGGGAATATACATTTCTTTGTACACAAATAAAAATGAACCCCCCCCCCCCCCCCGAACAGCAAATGTTATCCCTTGGCGATTCGTGGCCTTTTTGAGAACCTAACACCTGCGAATTTGGGGAACCCCTTGTACTAGTATTTCAAAGAATTTATATACATGTCGTAGATCCTTTATCTGAAATTCTACAACCCAAAATATCCAGAAACTGAAAGCATAATGAATGGTCTGTAATGTTGGAGAATTTGAAGGCAAGTGTCATGTGATAGCACCTTGGGATTAAGTCAAATCCCCAGTACTATATATTAAACATACAACTGGAACAAACAATGCTTTAGATTTATTCCTCGGCTAGAACCATACCAAAAATCAAATCCAGTATGAACAAAAATTTTCAAACTTGAGTCCTGTAAGAACATACAGTATGTTTGTTTTTCTGTTGGCAGATAGTCTTTGATTACCTCAAGGAGTTACAACCGGTCTATGCTAGCCATTATCACTCTTTGGGTTGGTGTTAGGAAGGGCATTGAGCTGTAAAACTTTGCTTCAACTGGGTCACCTGTGCCCATCCCCTGGTTAGTGGTGCTTGCATCTTACACCATTACCACCACCTTGTGAATATGACCGTTTCTAGTGATTACAGTATTTTTATTTCATGATTTATTATGATTGCATAAAATATAAATACAGTATAAATGTTTTATCATAACACTTGTTTTATCTTTACATGTGTACCGTACTTAACAAGGCCTTCACTGTGACTCGATTACAACTTGGGTAATGGAAATTAGTGGGAAGAGAGGACTCAGCACTGTACATATACAGAAAGTTGATTTATTGGCAATTATTTATGAATGTACGTAATCCGTGTGTAAATTGAGGAAGACCTGTACTCGCCAGTTTTCTTGCATTCACTCATGCATTTATTTTTTATCTCCAGTGGACAGGCAGTATGTTAGCTCAGGTATTTCAGTGGCCAGGGATTCTTCAAGTGGTCCCCTAGCAGTGGTTTGTATTTGAAGTTGTCACATTGAATTATAGTTAAGCTGTCATTCACTGCCTTAAAACATGAGGCTCACTTCTCATACATGGAAATAAGTTTCTCAGTGGTATACATATTTAAAGAGGACCACTTTGGTCCATATTAATCTTGTAACCTATTTTATTGTTTATTAACCCTTTGTGGACATATTACAACAGGTACAGTAAGGAGGGTCCCAGCACACTACACACATAATATCTCACAACAGTTGCGTTATATTTTTTGTTGGCCCATTACTGTATAAATTTCTCGTGCTTTGTTTCTACTGAGCATAATGTAAAGCCTTCTGGCAACTGCCCCATGACTGAGTAAAAATGTTCTGCATCCGCTTGTGTGTGCCGCCGTGTCCCATGCAGGAGGAAATTGACGCAGTTATTTTTGATTCTGGAGACAAGGATGACCCTCCTAAGCATGGTGACAGTAATTAAAGTGAAGATGGAGATTTTCTTCAAGATTTGACAAGTGATTCTATTGAATCTTAGAGGAACTTTGGGTGAAATAATGAATATGTTGATGGTTCTGGGACAGCCTCCACAAGTGATGTCCACCCATGAGGCTTTCATATGGGATTGGAGTGATTCTTTGTTTACTCCACCTGACCTGTGATGCATAAATCAGAAATTTATGGCAAGATTCAAATGTTTTATGATTTTTTCTATTTTATATTCATCCTTCCAGTGGGTAATGACCACAAGCTGCTATCGCTGTCCTCAAAGGTTTAAAGATGGTCAAAGTACTGTATGGTGCTATCATTAAACCTCTCACTGACTGATGGTGCAGGTTGTGTAGAGCCTAGCAGATCACAGACCCCCTCCTGCTGGCTGGTATCAGACACAGCCAACAGTTGTTCATAAAGAACTCATTGTTGATGATCCTGCTGCTTTATTAAACAAAATGTCTGAGTTCAGTTCACTTTTGGACCAAGTACTCGGTGTAGTCAGCCAGCAAGCAGGTCAGATTTGGATGATGCTACAAGATTGCTTGTTGCAACTTAGGTTAAATGAATACTGTACAGTGTCTTAGTTTTATGCCATATTTTGAGTGCTGCTGGCTGTGCACACCGTATTACCTGTATAGAGATGACACTTCTGACAAAAATGAGTGACTGAGCCAGCCTTGAAATGTCAGTACTGTACACAGTTATATACCATAATGGCAGGAAACACTTCAACCTCCCATTGATCTCAATGTAACAAAAAAAATACACACTTAGGATTCGCCAGCTCGGTAAATAATGTTTTTTTTTCCCAATCTAGACGTTGAGCAACAATTACTGTGCCATCTGTGTTTTGTAGTGTATTGTACTGTATAGTGAATCATGCACTGTGTGGTAAAAGTTCTGGTGCCTGTATATTGAATTTTCCATTTTCTTTCGCAAGTTCCACATGGCTTCTGGCTGGCCAGCCACACTGCTAACACTTGGGAAGTCTGCCTAAGGCTACCGCATGGTTACATATTGTATGGCATTATCTTTTTTTTTTTTATACACCGAGTAACGCTGTGAGGTCGCGCTTGCAGGGGATTGTAACTACCACAATCAACAACAATTTCACCTCCCTATAAACCAATAAGGTTAGTTAATGTTTTTTTTATATATTTTGTTTCTACTGTATACCCTTTCACGTGTTATTTTGTAAAGTGCGTCGTGCCATCTATTGCACACTGGGAGGTACAGCGACCAAATCAGTTGTGCTTTTAAGGGGGTAAGCACAGCCTCCTGCCTGCCTCACTGCCTTAAACTTCTCAGGTGAGGCAACTGAGGCAATGTGGTCAGCACTCACTGCCTCACCAATGAACTTAATTTTATGAAGAAACGGCTGCCTCAGTAACTTATTGCCCAACTCTTACTTGCCTGAAAACTGTCAGCAGATTTACTTATTCCTGACATAAAATGTTGTAAATTTTCATTGCCTTCTGGTGAATAATATTAGAAATTAGTGGCACTTAGATGATTGTCATTTACCCTCACAGCTATTATTTTCTTCATCTTATCTAGTAAAGGATTCCTCACACAGCTGGTAAACCTGACAGACAAACCACATGTGTTGTACTGAGTTTTTCAAGGGTGTCTCAGCACATCTTTGGAGTGATCTAATCATTGATAGATTCACTTTTTAAACTCGACCGAGAGTTGTGATGGTCTCACTGTTGTCTGAAAAAATTTCCAGCTTTGGTTCCAATGAAAATATTTCCCTTGGCCTCTTCTCTGATTAATTTCTTGTAATACTACTTGCATGCTTAAGGACCTTGGTGTTGGTTTTAGGGTAAAAATAGTCTTCCAAGAAATGCTGTACCCACTTGAGACAAACGCCATGTGTGTGTGTGTACTTGCACATGAGGTTTGTTTACATTTCACCAACTATTCTGTATGTATAGCCTCCTAAGTACTGTATTTTATGTGCACGGCGGCACCACTGTAATTCTTCATAATTTTTCATCCTTTTTTTTCTAAATTGTTTATGTAAGAACTATCCACAGTATATGTTGTATTGGTACACATTTTTGGTTTAAAAATGTACAGTAATTTGTTAGCTTGCAAATTCAGCATTACAGAGGTCAGCACTTGTGAGGGTCATGTGTATTGTTGCTTTGTTAAAATCAAACAGTCTATAACTCCCTCCATGATTAGTCGGATGTGGTTTTTGATCTATCAACATATTATTACAAGTACAGGTTGTACCTCTCTAGTCCGGCATTCTGTGGTCCGGAAACTCCCGTGGTCCGGAACGATTTTAGTTTGTCCAATAGGTAGATAGGCAGCTTTTTTTTCTTTTTTTTTTTCTTTTTTTTTTTTTTACTTATGTGAATTATTATTACAGGAGTATTAAATTTTTGCCCCTCAGGCCCCAATGTGGGTCAGTGACCTATGCCCGGGTAGGCTAATCCCCTTAAAAAACAAAAAAACAAAGCCACGGGAAATTAAGGTTTGTTTACATCCGGCAGTTCGGCTGCTCTCTCTCTCTCTCTCTCTCTCTGCTTGTCTATACAGAGTACAACATTTAACCCTTCAATATATATGAGCAGTAAATAAGTGTTGCTTTCATATTCTTATGTAGAGTAATGACGATATGTTTTCACATGTGCACACTTACATACGAGCAGTCTCACTTTTTTTTACCATTAATGGTTAGCTACTTATATTGTTCCATTTATTAACATTAAATAACATAACAGGTACTTCAAACAACCATATTAATTTTTTTACATTAATTTTACTACAGCTACAATCAGGGTCTTATTTTCTTCAGTTTTATATGTAGAACCACTCAGTCGCTGGTTTCGTAAGCTTTAACATAAACAATGCCGGCAGCCGTCTTGTCTCCTCTAATATTCGACGTATTATTAATAAATTGTATTGTTAATTTTGCACACGCACACATTAATTCAATAAAAACAAATTCAGAAACATTAATTAAAATATATATGAACAGTAAATAAGTGTTGCTTTCATATTCTTATGTAAAGTAATGACGATATGTTTTCACGTGTGCGCATGCGCACTTACATATGCGATCTCTCTTTTTTCTTTACCATTATCGTTAGCTACTTCTGTTGTTCCATTTATTAATATTAAATAACAGTACTTAAAACAACCATATTAATTTTACTACAGCTACAACCAAGGTCTTATTTTCTTCAGTTTTATATGTAGAACCAGTCAGTCACTGGCTTTGTAATCAACGAAAACAATGCTGTGTCATTTCCTTGTGTGTTTTAATATTCTATGTATTATTAATGAATTGTATTGCTCATTTTGCACACATAAACATTAATTCAATAAAAAAGACATTCAGTAATAAACAATAATGAATCTTTTGTACATAAGAGAAATGACGCTGTTTACACGATTATGCACGTCGTCTGCACGTTGGCGAGCCGTTCAAGCCCGTCAAAATTCAAGTTTCCACCGTCAAATTTTTTTTTTATTTTTTTTTTGTGTGTTCCAATAAAATACGTTAAGAATTAAAAACTCGCGAAATTTGAGAAGCTACTACACGACATTTAACCCTTCAATATGTCTTCAAAGAGACCATGACGCAGAGAAAGTGGTGCTAGTGCTTCCAAGCATAAGCACAAGTCACTATCTATCCAGGAAAAGGGTGAATTTCCATGGTCCGGCACCGGTCAGGTCCCGTGGTTGCCGGACTAGAGAGGTACAACCTGTATAGGTCTTTTGTAATGTAAACAGCACAGGTATCCTTGTTCATTTTATTTTGAAAAGTGAAATTTTTTACCGTGTTTAACTTCTTATATGAAAATATTGTAAATGAGTGCTAAATGTTCCAGTACACAGCCATATTTATTTTTACAAAATAAACTACTTTGCTTCTGGGTGTGTGTGTTCGTGTTTCTGTGTCTGTGTCAGTGAGACAGAGAGGGGGAGAAGAGGAGGTTGTATGCCCTTGTCCCTAATTCTTAGATAGCATATTTGGGACTTCAGAAGACCATGTACTGCATTGGAATGTAATATTTTTTTTTTATGTGTATATGAGTAATAGCGGTGTAGGGAATGGAAGACTTCATTAATAGTTGGGTAATAATTCAAACTTTATACCTGATTGCATTCAGAGGATGCAAGACCTTAAGGACTCTGTTCAAGATGGCAGCTTGAGTAAGTCCATCCTTCAGAGAAGATCTGAGTAGCAGTTATTTAATAATAACTAGGGCATCACCTCAGGACAGCTTGGCTATGGGGAGCTTGAGGTTTGTTTCTTTATGTTTTATTCTAGAACCAATTTATGGTACTGTAGTTAGTTTTAGTAGGATTGATCCCATTGGCAGCTTCAGGTTGAGTATTGCATTAGGAGCGCACTGATACCTCCACCCTACCTTTTAGTTGGCTTTAGTTAGTAGCTATATAGACATTTTGACCCTTGATGTAAGGTTATAAATGGAGGATCTTTCCTGAATTCTATTTTGTAGCAGTTAAAATCCAGCAACTCAGCATTCCTCCTTCCAAGGTGAGCTGATTCTAATCATTAGATGAATGAACCACATTGGAGTCTCGATAATTTGTGGGTTAAGTATCAGAAGACATCGTGAATTATCAAATCTTAGATTATAGTTTAATTGTTTTAAATGGAAATAAATAGTTTGGTTCCAGAAGTCAAGAAATACTGTACCTATAAACTTTTCAAGATTGCTTTAATAAACACTAAGCATCATACATAACAGCAACAAATACTGTACAGTAACATATAGATGTTGTACAACAAGGAGTTATACAGTCAGTTCCCGAGTTGTGAACGGATTATGTTCCTGGACCCTGTTTGTAAGTCGATTTATGTGTAAGTTAGGAGCAGTGTTAATTCCATAGTTTAGGGTCAGTTAAAGCACAATGCTGCCTATACAAAACAATAATAATATATTATACATAAACAGGGAGGCACTACCCCCTGGAAGATATTGGAAGCATAATGTGTTGTTTAAGGGTAGACCCTACTGCCATATGTGACCAAGTCCCAGGTTGATGATCTGACTTTCTGTCTCATTTACACCCAATTGCAGGGTCTCAATTGTTTCTCTATTACTGACAACACAACAAACATCCTGTATATCGTTTCTCACTTTTAATTTTTTTTATTTTTTATTTATGGTCCTTTATTATTATTATTATTATTATTACAGTATTATTATTATTATTATTATTATTATTGTTATTATTATTATTATTATTATTATTATACCTGTATTTAAAAAAAATCATATTTATGTATTAATTTTTATTATTATTATTATTACAGTATTATTATTATTATTATTATTATTATCATCATCATTATCATCATCATTATCATCATTTATTATTATTATAATTTTGCCCCCAGGTCCTGATGGGTTAATCCCGTTAAAAGAAAAGAAAAAAAATTATGGAAATGCTTTAAATAAAGTGGTGTTAAACAATATGGAATAATGCAAGTAATATTAAAAATGGGATTCGAGTTACAGATTTTTTTGATGAATACCTATACAGTATTGGGATTCTGTTCGTAAGTGTTTGTGTTCGTCAGTCGGTCACTTGTTACTCGGGGACTGCCTGTATTACATAAGCTGCTCCTTCTCTTCTCATAATTGAGTGGGATTTTTTCTTGGGGGGGGGGGGGGGTGAAAATTTTTTATTTTACGATAATGTCTTATTAACCCGGTACTGTACCAAATGAACCTAAATGACAAGGGAATTATGGTGAAACTGCATAATGTTGTATTAATGAGGTTGGAGGCAGAGGGTCGTCTAGCACTCGGGAATGAAGGGAAGCTCAGTCCATCAGCCAACCGCTCTGCTTTCCACAAACAGTTCACTTCCCACTTCACATTTTTCCTAGTTTATAATGTAATATATTACATTTTCTTTATTTGTAAGTCAAATTAGAGTAATAAAATGAGATATCCATAACTTTTATGGTTTCATATGTAAATAAACACTGCGGTAATCAGCACTCAACCATGAATTAAGAATATTAGACCTAAAAAAAAAAATAGGTAGTAATAGAGGTACAGTAGCTGCGAATTTAAGAACACGGATTTATATTTCGTGAATAATTGTTACTCACTGTACAGTAATTGGAGTGCTGTGGTTGAAGCATTGTAACAAGAATTTGTGACTTTAAATTTATTAAGGTTTTAGATTCCACTTGTAATCAGGACTGAAGTACAGTATAAAATTTTGACATGTGATGTTCTTTGTTATACAGAGTTGCTCACTCCCAATTTGGTAATTAAATGGGATTTCAGGATCAATCCTCCATTTTTGTAGATGTAGTTAGGGACCTTGGATTTTTCAACTAAGATTTCTTCTCATTGAAGCAAAAACTTGTGACTTTAATATGAATGATTCTTCCTCACATGTGATTGTTTGTCTCCGAGACACGGCTTTTATGGGTAATATCATGCCCAGGGGTTAGCAAAATACAACATATCCAGGTCAGATGGATCTTCTGAATTTTCAATGAGAAAAACTCACTTCTCCTGAATACAGTATTCTCTTATTTGTTTTTGCATCAGCTTTTGGGCTTGGCAAACTGTATGCTGGACCAATCCTCCTCAGAAGTTGATCTTTTGAGCTTGATGTGAGATCATGTGATCCATTTGATGGATAAAGATCAGTAGAACCATCGTGGCCATGAGGAAGGAAGTGGTTAGTAGTGTGTATTACCCTATGGGGTTCTCAATGGAAGTGTTGTAATATTCGGATCACTTCTGTATCACGGTGTTGGACAAGAAACAATTGGCTAAGTTAAGGAATTATCTCTTACTTTGAAAAGGGTGCAGGTAATTCATCCTCTTTGAAGGTGGGCTATGTTGCTCATGAATCTAAACATACTCTGTCCTATCTTTTGTGGGGACACTGAGAGCAGGAGGAGAGGGTTGTAGGGGAAGGTGTTTCCCCAGAGGATGTCAGAGTCAGCAGTAAAGGGAAAGAGTGCTGAGTAAGGAAGTGTTTTTCCAAATGAGGTTTTGTTGTGAGTTTTACTCAAATGAAATGAATGCAGAACATTATGGTCTTTTTTTCTGCCAAGTGCATGTTGTTGTGCAAACCTGCAATGTACTGTACTGTACAGCCAGTTGCTCTTGGAGAGAGCATTGGGAAATAGAACTGTTGTCTTAATTCTTTCTTATATAATGGATGCTTAGAGGAACCTGCTGGTACAGCTGGGTTAGTGAGTGATGGTCAGGAGGAGAGTATTCTTTTCTCTCCTTTCTCAGGGCTCTCTGTCTTTTCCAGCTTCAACCCTGGAAATATGGTGTTGGTTTCTGCAGAGTTCTCAGGAAAGTATGATAGATCTATAGACAGTTTTTTCATTTGGACTATGGAATTAAGCAATAAACAGTATAAATTATCTTGGAGATGTTTTCAGGAATTTGTTGGGATAGAGAGACTGGAATCCTTTTCAGTTTCTTCAATGTTAAGAGATTTTGTTTGGAGCTTTCAATAGACTTAATGGTGCTGTATTTATCTTTAGTGTGTATTCAAGGCTCACTCTGGAAATTGAAAGATAATTCTGATTGTTCTTATGTCTTGCCTGGGCTGTGTATTTCTATCCTAAATTCATGAACAGTTTCTTCTGCAAACAATATTTTTAAATCCTAACACTAAATGTGGAACTTTCAAGACTTATATGTCTAATGTGACTGTCAAAGTTATCACATTAACTCAGCAAGACTACACAGCTAAAGCTTGTATCTTTTATGGCTTTTCTTATTGGTATGCCCAATTAGTTCTGCACTGTAAGGAGGCCTCAGTTCTCAGCTCCTTGACAATTACAGTATTTGGATAAGGAAACAACACCAAGAGACAGTGTGGCTTTGGGAAGGTTGTAAGGTTACTTTCCTTGTCTACTATTATACGAGTATATTGTTTGTAAATATTGTTCAATTCCCTTTGGAGTACGATGTTACATTAGCAATTGGAAAACAATGCTGCACTATTTTCTGTCATTTTTAACTGGCATCAGATATTTAAGTCATTTAATGAAGGGTAGCTAGCCATGAATACAGGATTGATCCATAAATTTAATTTGATTGCTAAACCTAGAAACAGTTGGCTCAGAAACCCTTCCTCCTCCCATGGGTTGGTCTGGAAGTCTGCTGTAAATGAAGGGGTTTAAAGCCTGGAAGACCAGGCCAATCCAAAAGAAAGGGATGCACGCTGCTTCTGTGATGGCACATGTCTGCCTCACCTCCTCCCTCGTTGTCCATAAGGGAAAATCTTTTGGTCCCAAGTACTGTACCCTGTTGAGGGCTGTAGATGCAGCTTTTCCACCTCTCCGTGTTGAACACCGCTCCCAAACACTTGATTCCATTTAGTCTCTAGCTTTTCTTCATTAATAATGACATTTCACTGAGAAATCTTTTATTTTTTTCAAGGCAAGGCATTAGTGCATTTAGCTCTTTCCAGTATTTACCTTAAACATTCTTCTCCTGCAAGCTTCATTAAAATATACTTTTATTCTCTCCATCTCTCAGCAATTCAGCTTTGTTCATATACATTAAATGTCACAGTGTACTCTGTAGTCGTGTCTCAGTTCCTTTCCATTCAACCTTACGTGCTAGCATTTTATGTATTGATCCATCACGTCACACACGCCTGATGTATAGCTTCTCTTACTTCAAACCATCATAAACGTTAACATCCATGTGTCCATACATGGTCACCTCTTCCACAAGATTCTCTTATTTACTTTTATCATGTGCTTTATCCAAGTCCCTGAGCTGCATACACAACATATAATTTTTTTTTTTTTTTGCAGGAGAAATGCTGTGTGGATGCTGTGAGTGTAGGGGCTGTACTATCTGATTACCAGAGAGTTCGAGTAGAAAATGTGTAAGTTCTTGAATGATGACTTGGCATGTACTGTATCTAATGTATTGTGATATTTTGAATTATAAATACTGTAATGTAAACACAGGCATATATTATTCATCTGTATAGTTGTCATACTTCAAACTGTGGAATAGTGCATGTTGCAGATATGAAACTTACCTTCTTAGGTTACCTTAGGTTGTTTCTGGATGAAGGTCGTTAGACTTGTATGGTGTATCCAGATCATTTTTGTGTTCTAACACATCTGAAGAGACATATTCTGAGTACAGTACTGGCCTCTGTGACATGATAACCTCAGAGCTTATAAAAATAATTAGGTTCATAATGTGGCCCATTAAAAAACCTTCACAATAATGCTTCCAGCCTAGAATAAATGAAATATATTATTTTCTAATTAATAAACCTGTGATATAATGTAAAAGGTGCCTGAAAATTGTCACACAATACAGGTTGTACCTCTTTAGTCCAGCAACCTCAGAACCTGACCAGTGCCGGACCATGGAAAATCACCCTTTTCCTGGATAGATAATGACTTGTGCTTATGCTTGGAAGCACTAGCACCAATTTCTCTGCGTCATGGTCTCTTTGAAGACATATTGAAGGGTTAAATGTCGTACAGTAGCTTCTCAAATTTCGCGAGTTTTTAATTTGACGTTTTTTATTTGAACAAAAAAACAAAACAATTTAAAATTTTGACGGCGGAAACTCGAATTTTGTTTGAACGGCCCACCAACGTTCAGACGATGTGCACAATCATGTAAACAGAGTCATTTCTCTTATGTACAATAGATTCATTATTGTTTATTACTGAATGTCTTTTTGATTGAATTAATGTTTATGTGTGCAAAATGGGCAATACAATTTATTAATAATACATAGAATATTAAAACGCACAAGGAAATGAGACAGCATTGTTTTCGTTGATTACAAAATCAGCGACTGACTGGTTCTACATATAAAACTGAAGAAAATAAGACCCTGGTTGTAGCTGTAGTAAAATTAATATGGTTGTTTTAAGTTATGTTATTTAATGTTAATAAATGGAACAATAGAAGTAGCTAACGATAATGGTAAAGAAAAAAAGAGAGATCGCGTATGTACTAAGTGCGCGCATGTGAAAACATATAGTCATTACTCTATAGAAGAATATGAAAGCAACACTAATTTACCGTTCATATATATTTTAATTAATGTTTCTGAATTTTTTTTATTGAATTAATGTTTGTGTGTGCAAAATGAACAATACAGCTCATTAATAATACGTGGAATATTAACACGAGGAGACGAGACGGCTGCCGGCATTGTTTTTGTTAATGCTTACAAAACCAGTGACTGAGTGGTTCTACATATAAAACTGAAGAAAATAAGACCCTGATTGTAGCTGCAGTATAATTAATGTAAAAAAATTAATACAGGTATGCTTGTTTGAAGTACAGTAATGTTATTTCATGTAATAAATGGAACAATATAAGTAGCTAACCATTAATGGTAAAGAAAAAAAAACGTGAGACTGCGCGTATGTAAGTGCGCACATATGAAAACATATCGTCGTTACTCTACATAAGAATATGAAAGCGACACTTATTTACTGCTCATATATATTGGAGGGTTAAATGTTGAACTCTGTATAGACAAGCAGAGAGAGAGAGAGAGAGAGAGCAGCCGAACTGCCGGATGTAAACAAACCTTAATTTCCCGTGGCTTTGTTGTTTTTTTTTTACGGGGATTAGCCCACCCGGGCATATGTCACTGACCCACATTGGGGCCTGAGGGGCAAAAATTTAATACTCCTGTAATAATAATGCAGATAAGTATAAAAAAAAAAACAACAACAAAATAAAACAAAACCTGCCTATCTACCTATTGGACAAACTAAAATCGTTCTGAACCACGGGAGTTTCCGGACCACAGAATGCCGGACTAGAGAGGTACAACCTGAATTAATTTTTTTTATTGTTTTATGTACAGTATTTCAGTAGGAAATACAGGACACGGGGCTGCAGCCCCATAATGTATTCTCGTAAACTGTAGTGGAAGGGTCGACCAGTGGACAATTTCTCTAACAACACAACAAAAAGTTAATAGATATGTACCTACAGAGTATGGTGACCACAAAAGACAATGTAAAATACAACAGTTATAATATTATTAATAATACAGTATATACTGTATATATATATTGCAAATGTGACTGTGCAGATATACATGATTGAATAGTGCTCAACTGTATTTATCTTATTAGTTCTGTTTCTGTGAGTTATGCACTACGGGGTACTGTTTTGTTTTGAGTACTGTATTGTACTGTACTGTTGTAGTTTTAGGAAATTAAGTATTGATAATTTTTTTAAAAGTTTTTCCTGTTTGACTACAGGTGCAGTAGACTGGGGTTAGTTTGCTTGGCATTCATGTGGCGGCGTGATCAGTCCGAACTCCTGCGAGAAATGGTGGAGTGTGGGCTGGATGCCATAATCATCAAAGTAGCAGCTATTGGCCTTGAACCCAGAAAACACCTTGGGAAGTCTATTAGTCAAATGATTTCATACCTTGAGAAAATGGTAAGAGAAAATGTTCCCTTTTAAAAGTACTGTTTGTTAATATTTCTTTAGAACACAATCCATATTTATTGATTCTTCTTCAGGACCCTCAGAGCATGAACATCTTCCACCATCTTCGTCACTGATACTTTTGAATATTTTTGTAACACGTGTGCTGCTTCAACAAATCTGCAGTTGACATCCCAGGATTCCTTGGACCTTTAACCCCTTGAGTCAGAGGGGCTTACCTGGCGCATCCTTTAATCTTCATGACAGTAAGAAAAGCTGGGAAGGGGAATTTACTCTGATATGGCATTAGTGTTATCTATAGACACTGATTTGCCATTAGGCTTTGTCAGATTTGTTTCCCTTTTTTCTTTCTTTTTCCTCTGGTGTTGGGGTGAGTATTGAGCTTAATGAATTTATCTGTTTTCTTGTCTCTTCCTCTGAGTGGCCAGACAGTTCTGTTTGACAAGAGGCTGATCAACACATGGTGGGCAGTCCCACTTTGGTCAAATTAAACCAAAAATTTGAAGTAATGTTTGCCAGATGCTTTTGTTGTCACATTGGATGATGGTGGAGCATTTGTTGATGGTTCCCAATGATTAAAAAAAATGGATTATTACCTAAAAACCAGGAGCCTTAGAGTGCACCCACTTTAGAACAATTAGCTGAATAAGTCATGCCAGCAAAATATTAGTAAACATAATTTTAAGTAGAATACAATTTTGAATAGACAGTCAGTTATCTCAAGATCAAAATGGATTTAGAAAGGGCAAAGGAACTGTATTTGGTTTGAGAATTTTGAGTGAGGGGGGTTTTAGAGGTCAAAAGAAATTTATGCATTTACTTTATTAATTTTATAGCCATACCAGAAATACCTAGTTATTGACTTATTTTCACGTCTGTTTCCTTAATGAACTGGGAGAAGGTACAACACAAATAATAAGACCTTGATCCATAGGTTGTGACATGTAAGCCATATTGGGTGCCGTAAAAATTACCTGAACATGTTCAGATGAGTCATCAAGGTTGACAGAATGTCCTGGAACATTGTCCAGGTTAAGGAATGCTTTGTGTTCCAGATTGTTTTTGGCACAATTTCCATCACAACAGAGCAGAAATGCAAACTAAACCATTCTTGAAAAAAGTACCTTTGTTATCCAGGTTTTTTGTTTATATGTCAAATAACAGTGAGATATTGTTTTGAATAGCACTTCATAGTCCTTGGTGTGTCTTGAGGGGTACATCAGTAGGGGCTTAAGTCTTAAAATCCCTTGAAGCATTCCCATCAGCAAAAGATTTAGACAACATTTGACTGCTTTGAGACCTGGCTTGATCTTCTCTTGCATTGTTATGAAGGTTCTAGCTGCCTGGAAAGCACTCTCTCATTCACGTTAAACACCTGTTGAGGTGCCTCGCCGCTGCCTTCAATTAATGCTTTCAAAATTTGCGAATAATATCAAGCCAATTGTGTCATCACAGCTTCACCAGTCACTTTAATTCTGTGCAGTTGCTACCTTTTTTAAAAGGTTCAGACCAAACACTACCAACCACAAAGATTTCCATGACTGAACTTTCACCACTATGTTTTTAAGTCTTCAAACAAACTCTCAGCTTTTTTATGAATACTGTCATCATCATCATCATGCTAATTGGCACATGATGTCATGTTACATCCAAATGTTTAAATATCTTTCTATGTCCTCCATGACTCCACTTATGCTACAAATTATTTTAATACTGTAGCAGTTAAAAGTGTCATACTGGGTATTTTCTTGAATTTCATCACATTTCACACAGATGTAGCGGGTAGGCCAAGCACGCCTGGAGATATTAACAGTTTGTTCTCCATCATCAAAAGGCCTTGAAACTAAGTTGACCTCTCGAGAGATACAGGTACACCACCGATTATCCTGGAACTAATGGTCCGGCACCTCCTTTAGCCCGGGCAAAATTACAAGAGGGTGTTCTAGGTCCTTTAACCGTTGATTCCGTCTGGGTTAATGAGGCTGGGACTTGTATATTATATCGGGTTTTAGTAGCCAAACCCAATTGTCTGTTATCTATTTATTGAGGCACTATCTCAGATACAGTTCCAAGTGTATATCACCGTAACTTATCACTGTAGCTATGAGTGTTAAGAGGAGGACGGAGGCTATGTTAAATAGCTCTGCTAAATACGTCTGGTTGGTGTGAGGGGTTGAGTAACAATGCCCATGAGTAGGAACCCATCGAGGGAGAACGGAAATATGTACGTCGTCCTTCCTCGAGGGAAGACGGAACCATGCACGACGGCTCTCAATAACGTCTTCCTCTAGTCAAGGATATCAAACTACTGCCGCAAGAGGTGGCCAGAGAGCTGTCTACTTAATGCCTTAGCTCAACACTAAGTGACACTACATCCCGTGGGCGCACCTTATCACGTGCTCTGAACATGCTACCTCATAGCCAGTGGAAAGTTACAGGGGGTTATAGAGTACAGTGGTCCCTCGGTTAACGAACTCAATTCGTTCCAGAGGGTTGTTCATTAACCGAAACCATTGTTTCAATGGGATTTTGGGTAATTGATTCCAGCTCACCGAAAATTACATACAAAGTAAAAAAAAAATGCAATAAAGTACACTTACTTTGAGGTGTGTATGTAGAAGGCTCCTGGTTGATGATGCTGATGTGAATTTGAAGGGGGAGGTGGAAGTGGAGAAGAGAGAAGAGAAAGAAGTGGGGATGGAAGAGAAATCACCCCATGCTTGATGCCGTCATTTCACCAATAAAATTTTAAGTTCACTAGGTATAATTCAAGATTATTTTCTTTAAATCAACACTGCACTGCACTACATATTGTCAATATGTTAAATAAATTTCAGAATGACCTATAATTGTACTGTAAAAATGTAAAATTAGTTTATGTTTAAGAGAGCCACAAGCAAGATGTTACCTCCACTGAACAGAGACACAAACAGACGCCTTGGTGGGTGAGTGAAGTGGCTGATGGGCACACCAAAAACTAGTTCGCTGGACTGCAATTATGTTAAATAAGTGTTAAAATGACTAATAATTTTATTATAAAACTTGGAAAAAATATTTAATAGCACAACCTTCCTGATATTTACTCAAATGGGAACGAATTTAAGCCCTAGAACCGATTACTGTATTGGCGGACTAATCTACCAGCTGATGAGCAAGCGAAAACATATTGACATGTTTTCGTAAGAATTTCGTTAACCGAATTTTTGTTCGTTAACCGAATTGAATATTCTTATGGAAGGTAATTCGTCAACCGAAATTTCATTAACCGAGGGACCACTGTATATAAATCAAATGTAATTAACCCATTTATATAATACTTCTGCCTATAAGACAGGGGCTATTACAAGGGCACTTAACTTCCCTCCCTCCCTCCCAGCCAGGGTGAAGCTAGTTTTAGGCTTAAAGTTTTTATCTTATGAAATGTAGCTGACTTGACTTAGCAGAATATAAATAGCATTGCTGGAATCCTTGTAAGATAGTGATTAATTTTATTATAAAGATCACATAGTTTGCACAAACGTACAAAGTGTGTACAGTAATGCTGCTCAAAATTATGGCCTTTTCACATTTAATTTACATTTAATATTTGTTTAATTTAAGCTTCTAGCAGTCCATGGTGCTTTAGAGACACAGGAGGTGTATAATTAGTGGGTCAGGTGTATTGAATTATTATTACCTAACCTTGGTTGGTCATGCAAGGCTTTGGAACCAAGGGTACCGGAAAATCGGTGGTGTACCTGTACTTTTCCTTGGTTTATCTTACCAGAGGCACAAATATCTCTTGCTGGGCATTTTCCACTCATTTCATAGAGTTGTGAGAAAGTTTTACACAGTCGGTTAACGAGCACAATTCGCTCCAGAAGGTTGCTCGTTAATCGAAAAATTCGTTAACCGAAACCATTGTTTCAATGGGTTTTTGGGTAATTGGTTCCAGCTCACTGAAAATTGCATAAAGTCAACAAAAAAAGTAGTAAAGTACACTTACTTTGAGGTGTGTATGTAGAAGGCTCCTGGATGATGATGCTGATGTGAATTTGAAGTGGGAGGTGGAGGAGGAGAAGGGAGAAGAGAAGGAAGTGGAGGTGGAGGATAAGAATTTTACTGCTTCTTGGAAGGTGAGTCACCTTCCACTGACCGATTCTCCAGCAGGAACATCCTCTCTCCTTCTTGAAGTGGAAGGCTGAGGGCTAGCATCTTTTTCCCACTGCCTTTTAGTGAAGAAACTGTAAATTTTTGTTTGTGGGGCATGTCTCCTCCTCATCAATCACTGATGTTTGAAGGAGACCACTGTGTCCTCAACATTACACAAAGCAAGTTCTGCTTTTTCCACATTAGGGTGCCTTGATGCCAGTTTCCTGAACTTCTCCCAGTAGTGAACAACATCTTTCAAATCTGAAGTAGACATATGGTCATCACTTTCCTTTTCCACCTCACCAGTGTCAGCCTCTAACATCTCATCCAGTTGCTGCAAGTCTTCAGGAGTAAGTTCCTGCTCATGAGACATCACAAGCTCTTCTACATCATCCTTCTCCACTTCAAGGCCCAATGACTGACCAATGGACACAATCTCCTGGTCCAACTCTGCTTCTTCCTCAAATCCCTCAAAATCATGGACTACTGATGGCCACAGTGCTTTCCATGCAGAATTGAGGGATCTAGTGGAGACTTCTTGCCATGAGAACACAATCAATTTTACATCCTCCATGATGTTAAATTGTGTCTTCCAGAACTGTGCCAGTGTTAGCTCAGGATCAGTGGAAGTTGCCTGATGACACCTCCCGAACATTTTCTTCATGTACAGCTTCTTGAAGTTGCTGATCACATTCTGGTCCATTGGCTGTATGATTGATGTAGTGTTGGGAGGCAAAAACAACACTTTGACAAAGTCAAATTGAGACTCCAAAGTGCTGGCAAGTTGAGGGTCATGACCAGGGCATTATCCATGAGGAGAAGAGCCCTTAAGGGGAGTTTATTGGTGGTTAGGTAGCTCTTGACAGAAGGGCAAAACACATCAACAGCCCATTCATTAAAGAGCTGTCTTGTTACCCATGCCTTACGGTTGGACTTCCAATAAACTCCAAGCCGTCCTCTTACCTTTTTTTGTTGATTGAACACCCTGGGGTTTTCAGAGTGGTAGACAAGCATAGGCTTCAGTCGGAAATCCCCTGAAGCATTAGCACCAAGCAATAGAGTGAGACGGTCTTTCATGGGTTTATGCCCAGGTAAAGTAGCTTCATCTCTGGTGATGAATGTCCTTTTGGGCATTTTTTTCCAGAACATCCCAGTTTCATCTACATTGAACACTTGCTGTGGAAGATAATTTTCTTCATCCACCAGTTCTTTAAAGTCCACTAAAAATTTTGCTGCTCCTTTCTTATCAGCACTGGCAGCCTCACCATGTCTAACAACACTAAAAATGTCACTTCTTTTCTTAAATTTTTTGAACCAGCCTTTGCTGGCCCTAAACTCTTCAAAGTCTGTGCCTGAAGAACCAGGTTGATCTGCCTTTAAATGTTCGTAAATCTCCCTGGCTCTTTCACAAATAAATTCGGTCGAAACTGAATCACGTTTCATTTGTTTTTCCCTAATCCAAATGAGAAGTAACCTCTCTGTTCCTGCTATTAGGATATCTACCTTTAAACACTCTGGTAGATTTGTCTCCTACGTTCATATCCTTGAATTTCTCTTTCTGTGAAAGAATTGTCGACACAGTTGATGTCGACATGCCATATTGTTTGCTAAGCACATTTGTTCTAATGCCTTCTTCATGTTTCGTAATAATCTCCTGTTTCACCTGGATTGAAATCACTTTTCTTGATTTCTTAGGACCCATGCTGGATTAAAAAACAATTTCAACACCAAAATTTTAAGTTTAATTGCTGTAAGTAAAGAATATTTTCTTTAAATTAACACTGCAGGTCGGAAGTCCGATATAGATTAAAAAAAAAAAAATTTTTTTTTTTTTTTTTTTTTTAATAAAAAATCTACAATGAAATACAGTACAGTAAAAGTAATGAATAATGATGAATGGATACAGTACAGTGAAAGTAATAAATAATAAGGAATGGATACAGTGTGACTGAGCACTTAACCTTTAATGTAGTCAGCTGAATGCACATGGGGCCCCCATAATTTTCTAATTATACATGGAGACTACATTAACTGGAAACGTTTCGGTATAGAAAATGCGTGTGTCATTTAAAAAAAAAAAAAAAAAAAAAAAAATTTTTTTTTTTTTTTTTTTTTTTTTTTTTTTTTTTTTTATCTATCTATATCTGAGGCGGTCGTAAGTCCACGTAGTCGTAAGTCGGGGTCTGGGTATATATATATATATATATATATATATATATATATATATAATCAACACCTCAACCCGCCAGGATTCGAACCCACGGCCCACAACCCTATGACTGTGACCGGGGAACGCTAACCGCTGGTCCAGCGGTTAGCGTTCCCCGGTCACAGTCATAGGCTTGTGGGCCGTGGGTTCGAATCCTGGCGGGTTGAGGTGTTGATTGTATGTAGAAGTCCGCGTGCTTTATTGGGCTAATAAAATATATATATATATATATATATATATATATATATATATATATATATATATATATATATATATATATATATATGCTGATAACCACAAGGAAAGAAGAAAACACGAAGTTCCCAAGCGCTTTCGTGTAATTCACATCTTCAGGGGTGAGTACAGACTAGAGAGAGTAATACAAATCAAGGTGTATTTACGACCTGTCTCAGTCGTACCAAAGTTTTGTCAAATTACGTATTTTCGAGTTCCAACATCAGCACACAGACAAAATTTTTGTTTGTAATTCACTTTAAAATGGCTGACAAGCTAAAAAGTGAGAGTTTTGTGGTCCCCTAGAGACTTGATCTCACTCTCCTCTACTGTATATATTAGCCTTGTCAAGTATTTCTCCTTAGTCTGTACTCACCCCTGAAAATGTGAATTACACGAAAGCGCTTGGGAACTTCGTGTTTTCTTGTTTCCTTGTGGTTATCAGCATATATATATATATATACAGTATTACCCCGCTTTACACGGTTTCACTTTCCGCGATTTCTTATTTACGCGGTGCCTTGCCAGAACCAGACTTTCACTTTCCTTGGTGCATCTACTCATATACGCGGTGAAGTATAATTTTTTTTATTTTTTATTTAGCTTATAAAATTCATACAAATTACCCGGCCAGAATATAATTTACATTGCTGGAATTCTTACAATATGATGATCATTTAGAATATAAACATCATGGATTTTGCATTAGACATACAAATTTTAGATCTAATGTAATAATTTGGTTTACACAAAGCAAATATTTTATCTTTTGTGCAAAATATATGAACTTTACATTCAAAATATTCCCTGACCTGCAAGGAATCCAGAAATGTCAATTATATTATCCTAACTTTAGCCTGAGGTATTATTTATTACTAAATGTTAAAATCTAGAGTTTTCACCCAAACATTAATCAGAGAGGTAGGAGCTAGTGAGCTGGGAAGAGGTGGGGGGGGGGGGGATTTGAGTCCATTATTTGAATGGTCATTAACCTGGGTGAGGTCGTTGATTGTATGTTCAAAGTCCGCGTGTTAAATGGACTAAAAATGAAGTATATATATGTACCTCGCGTTTCATACCAGCTGGATTCGGTAAAATGCTACTGACACCACATACGAGGCACGGGCAGTTTCCCATTGAGGTTCACGGCGCCATCAGCTCGATGAACAGGCTTTGTGTGAAATATAACAGAGTCTAGAACTGCTTTTAGTGTCCTTGTGGCCTAGCCGGTAAGCGCTCCCTAGTCACACCCAGTAGGTCGAGGGTTCGATTCCTTGCTGGTGAGGTCGTTGATTGTATGTTCAAAGTCCGCGTGTTAAATGGACTAAAAATGAAGTATATATATATATATATATATATATATATAATATATATATATATATAATATATATATATATATATATATATATATATATATTAATATATATATAATATATATCTTCATTTTTAGTCCATATAACACGCGGACTTTGAACATATAATCAACGACCTCACTAGCAAGGAATCGAACCCTCGACCTACTGGGTGGGACTAGGGAACGCTTACCGGCTAGGCCACAAGGACACTAAAAGCAGTTCTAGACTCTGTTATATTTCACACAAAGCTTTAATTCATCAACAACGTATAAACAAAACATTGTACAGTGAACCCTCACATTACGCGGTCAATTGAACCCACGGAGGCCTGCGTAAAGCGAGAAAGGCGTAAAGTGAACAACATAACATATGGGATTAAATGAAATAGACCGGCTGACCCCCAAACTCCACTTTTTCCGACGCAATACCTATGTTCTAGTAAAAATAACATTTTAATTTTATGATGGTACATGCACACAATTAATACTTAAGAGAAATAGAGAAATACACTCGCCAAGTTAATGTCCATTCAAATAATGGACTCGACTCCGTCCCCCTCTTCTCACACTCCTGGCTCTTCCCTCTCTGAAAAATTTTTCGGGGAAAACCACTAGATTTTAAGGTATAAAAATGAATAATATCTCAAACTAAAGTTAGGATAATACAATTGACATTGCTGGATTCCTTGTAAGACCAGGAATATTTTGAATATAAATGTCATATATTTTGCACAAAAGATAACATATTTACTCAGAGTAAACAAAATACTTACATTAGATCTAAAATTTGTATGTCTAATGCAAAATCTATGATATTTATATTCAAAATGATCATCAAATTGTAAGAATTCCAGCAATGTAAATTATATTCTGGCCAGATAATTTGTATGAATTTTATGAGCTAAATAAAAAAATTATACTTCACCCGCGTATATGAGTAGATGCACTGCGTAAAGTGGGAATTCCAGTTCTGGCAGGGTACCGCGTAAAGTGAAACCGCGTAAAGCGAGGGTTCACTGTACTGTATAGCAAGGCAAGATACAGGTATATGTTCACAGTATATGTAATTGCCCTTTTCTGCACCTTATAATTTTTTTAATCAAATGGGATCCATTATGGTATATACTTGGAGAGACCTGAATGTGCTTGGAGTCTTTAGTGAATTTAATTTTATATATTGAATTATATTTTTCTGCTATTGTCTATATGTTAAGATATGCTACCTATACTTTGTCCCTCTCTCACCAACAGAAAGAAAAGTACCGTCTGAACGTGTGTGGTGAAGGGGGCGAGTATGAATCTTTCACTCTTGACTGTCCAATTTTTAGAAAGCGTATAGTAGTGTGAGTAACTCTGTCAGTCTATAATTTATTATTTAGTGTATTCATTAAAGGATGTCAACATTATATATTTAAACCCTTTAGGGATGAAGGGTCTCTCTGTGCTGAATAAAATTATAGTGTTAACTAAATGAAATATTAAAAATGGTGTCCAGTAGTGAAGGTTTTAGACAGATACAACATAACTAACACAAAATTACAGTAATTGATATGCTGTAGAACATTGTTAAGCTTGATACACAGTTTAGTAGTTGATTATGTTGACTGTAGTGTTAATTCTAAAAGTTTGCTATTGGTAAATTAATTCTCAGCATTTTGTCAGTTGAAAAAAATAGTAGTAATTGTATTTATTTGACCCTTTGAGTTCTAAGCAAAATATAGGCAACTATATGATTTATTGTCATGATAAAAGCCATAAAACCAAAAAAAAATATTTTGAGTAGCAGCTGCGGTTCCTTTAAGATTCATTTTACCGGTAAATAGTTTGGGTCAGTGTGTCCTCCCAGATTCTCCCTATACTGACAATTTGCTGATTTTTATCACCATTATCATGTTCCTCTTCATCACTACTGTACTTCCATTAAAATTAGGTCTGGTTCTTCCTATATTGCCATGAAGTAATCTTAATATATGTGCCTCCCAAATGCAGGGATATTACTCCAGGGATATTACTCTCGAGGCTGCCAGGTACTGTATGTATTTTGATAATTGTTTTTCCTGCCCCCCCCCCCCCCCCCCCCCCCCCCCATGGTATTGAAAGGACAACTGAACACCTGTTAAATTTCTGAAGATGAATTATTTGTGTTGTTGACATCATTGTATGGCTCATGACATATGGCTCCAGGATATTAGAAAGTTAAAACTTATCTCATATTATGTCTGTAGGACTGTTCCCAGGTGTACAGGGCACATCTGTAGGACTGTTCCCAGGTGTACCGGGCACATCTGTAGGACTGTTCCCAGGTGTACCGGGCACATCTGTAGGACTGTTCCCAGGTGTACAGGGCACACCTTTAGGACTGTTCCCAGGTGTACAGGGCACATCTGTAGGACTGTTCCCAGGTGTACCGGGCACATCTGTAGGACTGTTCCCAGGTGTACCGGGCACATCTGTAGGACTGTTCCCAGGTGTACGGGGCACATCTGTAGGACTGTTCCCAGGTGTACGGGGCACATCTGTAGGACTGTTCCCAGGTGTACCGGGCACATCTGTAGGACTGTTCCCAGGTGTACGGGGCACATCTGTAGGACTGTTCCCAGGTGTACGGGGCACATCTGTAGGACTGTTCCCAGGTGTACCGGGCACATCTGTAGGACTGTTCCCAGGTGTACCGGGCACATCTGTAGGACTGTTCCCAGGTGTACGGGGCACATCTGTAGGACTGTTCCCAGGTGTACAGGGCACACCTTTAGGACTGTTCCCAGGTGTACAGGGCACATCTGTAGGACTGTTCCCAGGTGTACAGGGCACATCTGTAGGACTGTTCCCAGGTGTACAGGGCACATCTTTAGGACTGTTCCCAGGTGTACAGGGCACATCTTTAGGACTGTTCCCAAGTGTACAGGGCACATCTTTAGGACTGTTCCCAGGTGTACAGGGCACATCTTTAGGACTGTTCCCAAGTGTACAGGGCACATCTTTAGGACTGTTCCCAGGTGTACGGGGCACATCTGTATGACTGTTCCCAGGTGTACGGGGCACATCTTTAGGACTGTTCCCAGGTGTACAGGGCACATCTTTAGGACTGTTCCCAAGTGTACAGGGCACATCTGTATGACTGTTCCCAGGTGTACGGGGCACATCTGTATGTCTGTTCCCAGGTGTACGGGGCACATCTTTAGGACTGTTCCCAGGTGTACGGGGCACATCTGTAGGACTGTTCCCAGGTGCACGGGGCACATCTTTAGGACTGTTCCCAGGTGCACGGGGCACATCTGTAGGACTGTTCCCAGGTGCACGGGGCACATCTTTAGGACTGTTCCCAGGTGTACAGGGCACATCTGTAGGACTGTTCCCAGGTGCACGGGGCACATCTTTAGGACTGTTCCCAGGTGTACAGGGCACATCTGTAGGACTGTTCCCAGGTGTACAGGGCACATCTTTAGGACTGTTCCCAGGTGTACGGGGCACATCTGTAGGACTGTTCCCAGGTGCACGGGGCACATCTTTAGGACTGTTCCCAGGTGCACGGGGCACATCTTTAGGACTGTTCCCAGGTGTACGGGGCACATCTGTATGACTGTTCCCGGGTGTACAGGGCACATCTGTATGACTGTTCCCAGGTGTACAGGGCACATCTTTAGGACTGTTCCCAGGTGTACGGGGCACATCTGTAGGACTGTTCCCAGGTGCACGGGGCACATCTTTAGGACTGAAAAGATTAATGAAGAAAATTTTAATGGTTATGAATTCTTAAAAGTTGCAGAAAATTTATTATTCATTAAAAATGAAGAATTGTAGCATGAAATCCCATATTGCTGTAGAGTACAAAATGAGTAAACTGTAAAATATAAGCAAAAATCATCCCTGACAAAGCCTGCCATTGCTTAGAATGTGCACAGTGGTTAGTGGCAGGGATGGATTATCCACATGGACACTGTTTATGCTGAAGGCAACCAAATCATCATTTAGAAATCTTGAAACAAAAAAATATTATTATCAACAACGATTCAAAACTTTGTAAAGCATGTGATGTCAATGTGCAGTTGGATTATGTGACTAGCTTTGAATTATTAATTATTAAGTTGAGAGCATTACACACTTCCTAAGTAGTGATGGACTGTGGAGTATTCACTGGTAGAATCTCGCAGGAGATCCATAGATCATAACAAAACTGTTGGGATATTAACGTTAATACCCTTTCATATTTTCAGACATGAAACAGAAATAGTGGAAACTGCAGGAGGTGTTGGTTACTTGAATCTGAAGTCTTTAGAACTAGTTGATAAAGAGATAGTAAGTATCTTTTGTTTTGTATCTATTCTTTTCCATCAAGAACCATATTCTTATAAAATGTTATAGCTATTAAGCCTAAAATATTAGTAGAGCTAAAGCATAACACCTGTACACATTAGTAGAGCTAAAGCATAACACCTGTACACAGTATATTATAGCCTGGTGTCACTCCAAACACCCTCATGAGACGTTAACTGCTCATAACCCTCATGTTGTGTAAGCCCTTGTACAGTATATTAAGTATTGTCATTATATTAGCTTTAAGGTAAGCTTGATGCACGTGGCTAAATGATGATTATCTGTTCAGCCTGATGACATGAGTCAGCTGGAGTTAGTGAAAGCGGCTGGTATTCGTGACCCAGAAGAGTTCCTGAGTGACCTAAACTTGGCAGAGGAAGAACAGCAGGCAGAGGACCAGGCCAAGGAATCTCATATAGAAGACAATGATGCTTCTTTCACCAGGTGTGTAGTACTGTAGGTGAATATTGTAATGTAGATCCTGCAACAGGTATTGTGGATTTTTTAAAGGAATGTAGTGTAAGAAGTGAGTTCCAGTTTGCGGTATCTTTATTGACTGCAATACCAAATATTTGAACTTTTATATCATCTTCATCTTTGAACTGTATTTAATATTAAGATCTCTCATTTTGAACAATACCCATTGCTTATTTATCCACATCAACCAAAGTTTGATTTAACTTCTACAGGTATGAGCCCTTTCAGCACGACCACATAACTCTTCCTGAAGTGACGGATGACCTGCATTGTGGTGTTGTCCGCACTTCTACGGGCTTTACTTTTGCTGGTAGTTTCTCCGGTAATACTGCAGATGAAGTTATCACTAGACTTAAAGGTGAGTTATCTTTAGGTCACAGCTTACTGAACACCATATGAAAAAGCCCATTAGGTATCATTGGGTACAATTATTCAATGGCAGGACACATGATATTATATTAACACTTTCTTTCATGTGTGTCTGTGTGTCGACAGTCATGCAGAGAGCCTGCTGGCACAGAACTTATATAATCCATTTATTTCTCTGAATTTTTTTCTGTAAATTTTTTTCTCAACATATCTTTTCAGTATCCTATCTAACTCATGAAGTTATAATAATTTAGATATTTAAAAAAATGATGGAGGAAATATGAGAACATCACTCAGGTGTGCAGAGTCAGCCAGTGTGAGTTGATCATGTAGTTAGACCACTAGGACACTAAGTGTTAATTATGCAATTCTTAGCTGGCAAGGCTCCCTGAGGTAATAAAAAATAACCCACCTTTTCTATAACCCCTAATATGAATGATGTGTCATTTTCTATTAAGGACAAATGTTTGAACTTTTCCTTTTCTGATAAAGGGAGAAGTATAGTCAGAGCTGGTGAAGGCATAAGAACTTGGTAAGGCTGCACACATACATTGTCCAGAGACACAGCTTGATCTGAAACATTACTTCTCTTACCTACTGAGCCCAGAACCCTTTTTGGGGTATAGTGGTGGTGATGGTTGAAGGCCAAAATGGACAAGTGTCCTATTTTTCACCTGTTGTAGGCAAGTGTGTCTCACATATAGTTTAATTATGAGAAATTGATAAATAGACATTAAGTTGGTAAAAGTCATCACGCAAGTTCTCAATGTTATTACATATACATGGACAGTGAAGGAATACAAACAGTGGCATTTAGTACATTATTTCAACCGACGATAACCCAAATATGTAGCATTTTAATGCTAGACATTACTTGGAGGAGGAAGAGAAGGGGGATTTGGTAAATCCTGTGTCATAGCTCTGCAGATCATTCACTGCAATAATGAGTCTGGCAAAGCAATGTGTTACTATAGTGCTTATATTGACAACTAATGCCAGCTTTTCTTTTTTTCAGAATGTTTGCTTGGCGAAGAAATGGAATTACATGACTTAGTTTGTGTGAAGATGTATGTACAAGATATAGATGATTATAGCCTGCTCAATGCCCAGTACATCAAACACTTCTCTGTCAACCCTCCCGTTAGAGTATGTGTTGAGGTAGGTAGACCAAGAAGTGAATTCTGTCATTAACACCTCCATTGCACCTCTGAAATATCACCAATCTAGTTTTGGAAATTAATACCGTAGTTGAACATGTAAATGTGTATCATTCCATTTACTATTTCTGGCTTTTGCCCTTAATCCAGGTGACTTTTTTATTACTGGTGCACCCCCTTGAACCTAGATCTCAGAAAGCCGGAGATTCTTGAAAACCGAACATTTCCTCCTTAGGTTAGGTTAAGTTTTCTTCCGTGGCTACATTTTTTTTTTTTTTTTACGGGCATTAGCCCACCCAGGCACAGGTCATTTTATGATCCACATCAAGGCCTGGGGGGGTGAAAATATAATAAAATAATAATAATTATAAAATTATTAACATTTAATATAAATTATAATAATAATTATAATAATAATAATAATAGTAATATTAAAGAGCCATAACTAAATAGAAAAAATTAAAAAATATATCAATAGTGAGAAATGATATACGGGGTATGTATGTTGTGTTGTCAATAGTAAAAGAAACAATTGAGACCCTGCAATTGTGTGTAAATGAGGCAAAAAGTCAGATCAGCAACCTGGGACTCGGTCACAATTTTCGTGATGCCATATGGCAGCAGGGTCTACCATTAGACAATACATTATGCTTTCAATATCTTCCCAGGATGTAGTACCTCCCTGTTTGGTAGCTGCCTACTACCTACTAGTACATGGTTTGCCTCCACACACATACACAAACTCAGTTGAAAGTTTGTGTTACTTCTTAGATAAATTGCAGTTGTTTTGTGCATTGGCCTAATTATAAAATATTTCAAATTTTATTTGGTTTTATTTTAGGTGCCTCTTCCAAGTGATATTCGAATACAATTGGATGTGTCCAGTTGGAAACGAAGTCACGTGACCACGGATGAAGAAAATGACCAATTACACCCCACATCTCGCACAACAATGCACGTTCAGGGCATATCTCACTGGGCGCCAGCCAATATCGGTCCATACAGTCAAGCAGTAAAGGTATGGTATAGTGAGGAATTTATTTGAGATAGTAACACAACTAAACTATTCCACTCCATAAATTGTAGCCTGTAAGGTAAGGGTAACCATATTCTCTCTCTCTCTCTCTCTCTCTCTCTCTCTCTCTCTCTCTCTCTCTCTCTCTCTCTCTCTCTCTCTCTCTCTCTCTCTCTCTCTCTCTCTCTCTCAACAAGGCCATAAATTTAGTTTATCTCTGTTGCTCCACATAATCAGGCATCCCATGTCAGCAGGACATCCTTTCCCAAAACTTACTGAACACCATATTCTCTGCCCTTCAGCAATAACCTTGGCTTCTAAAACTTATTTTTAGGGGCTGTGGTTGTTATAAACGGGTTGGTTACAGTATTCCTAGGCTCCCACACAACTGCCCGTCCAGTACCATGCACCTAATTTTCCCAGCTGTGGATATCATCATCATTGGCAACATCTCTTCTATATTAAATAAACACATTATGCAACACAACCTGGTTATCTATAGTACATGTACTTTATTTTTTATGTTCTACTTCTCACATTACCTGCAATAACTTTAAAACAAATATGTTTTATTTAGCTTATTTGCTTCTACTGGTGGTGCACATCTACACATTGCTTTTATGTTAATGCATGTAACAGAATTTATTTTGCACTGTAATGTAAAAAAAATTAGTGGGAACTTTGGTTGCCCGATGTAACCGTTAGCCCAGTTGTCTTGATGTAGGTTTCCATGAGTCTCTTTTTCTCAACTCTGTCATAAAATGGGATTCAGAAACGATTCTTATTTTCTGTATTTTCTTTTCATCAGGTTGGTAGTGTGGTGGTGGTTGCAGGCATGATAGGATTGGTGCCAAGCACATTACAGGTAGTGAGTGGAGGAGTTGAAGTAGAAGCTCGCCTTGCCCTACGACATGTCTCCAGAGTCGTAGCAGCAGTTGCCTCCACCAAGGACATAAGAGCTGTTGTACAGGTATGTGCTTCTGTCATTCTTCACCAACATACTGGGACTGATATTGACAGACATGGTTTACAGTGGCAGAAACATACACACTTCCAGCTTCTGTTATCCAATTATGGCGACTTGCAACCTATTTGTGGTTCACAGGATTTTTAAGGATGTATCCCCCACCAGTGATAAGGCTCAGTTGTACAGTCAAAATTCAGGTGCTTGGAGTTGTTGCATTTACAGTAATATCTCCATTAACCGGAATCCCTCAAACCCAGGACTCTCCGATAGCCAGAATTGAAATTTTCTCGGAAAATCGTTCCCAAAGCCAGAATTTTCCAGAAAATTCCAGCTTTGGGAATGATTTTCCGAGGGGCAAATTTTCTGGAAAATTCTGAGAAAATTTTCCCGACAGGCGGAAAGTTCCGGGGATGAGGGATCTTTTCTGACTTTGAGAGAGTTGTCTCGTTACCTGGAAATCTCTTATTCCCAGATGTGTTTTGCGCCAATTGTTCCGGCTAACGGAGATTTTTTTTATTTATTTTTTGATGGGAATAGCCCACTCAGGCACAGGTCAACGACCCACAACGGGACCTGGAGGGCGAAAAAATAAGAATGGAAAGAAATTAAAAATAGAAAAGGAAAAGGTTATACAGTGATATCCCCATTAGCCGGAACAATTGGTGAAGAGCATTTCCGGGGATGAGAGATTTCCGGGTAACCAGACGACTTTCTCAAATCCGGAAAAATCCCCCATCCATGGAAATATTTCCCGTTTATGGAAAAACTTTCCAAGTGTCTAAACTATGCATCTTGCACAGACAAACACTAGCCCACATCCTCCTAATGTTTCTGTGTGCTGGGGAGTTTTCCAAGAGTCTAAACTAAAAATCTATATCATTTGGTTGTGAATGAAGCTGTGTGTTAGAATAAAGACTGGTATTTTCCACTCCCTTTTTGCTGTGGGGGATTAGCGGATCTCATGTAACTGACCTGACCTGACACAATGTCGGGTGGAGGTAGGGTGGGGTATTGGTGGTCTCATATTACTGACCTGATACAATGTCAGGTCACCCACTGTTGGGTGGGGGGATTAGTAGGTCTCAGGACCTGAAGATGTCTTGAATAAACATGAAAGCTAAAGTACTGTACAGTATTTTGTATGCTTATACTTATCACATTGTATCCCTTCAACATTATGTTACATAAGATTTTAAAATGTGGAGTGAGAAAGCTGAAGGGTGTGGGTGATTAGAGAGATGGGGTGGAAAGGAGTGATAACATGCACCAGTGTTGCCAAGCGCTAAGCTCCTCAAAAAGCTGATCTTTCAATTCACCACCACGTAGTTAACCACGCATAAATTTATGTCATACAATATGGGGGTGTCTAGGTGTGATGTAGTGGTATTAATTAATGAATAAGCAATATTGCATCATCAGTGACAGTCGTTTGAAGAATAGCAGCGTACTACAATTGTCACTACTATTCATCAGACTACTGTACAGTACTGTCATTAACAATACTATATTGTTTATTATTCATTAATTAATACCCCAACACCTCATCATTCATAAAATCTTTCGTGTGAGGCACTGCAAGTTGGAGGGAGGCAGGGGGGAGGGCAAGGTGCTGACAGGGAGGTAGGGGGGGGTGAGGTGATACACACACCAACACACACTCTCCAACATTTATTATTATATACTGTATTCTCATATGATCAGCCTCTTATGGTGTATTTTTTATCTTGGTTAATATAAAATATTAAACACACTCGAAAAAATACAATGTATAATTATTAATTTGACATCAAAATTACATGACAAGTCGAATAATAAGGCAATTTTTTCACCCACATTTCTCAACTGGGAGGAGAGTAGGTGGCTGGTAATCTTAGCCATTGCCAAATTTACCAGTCTTTTATTTGAGGCGCTCAGTGTTGGAAGGGGTGAAGCGAAACCCCGGCCAAAAATGCGTTTTTTGAAGGATATCACTATTTTCACCCTTCCTCTACATGTTGGCGTTGGATGTAACCCTCTAGCTAGAAAAGATATATGGTTAAAAGTCCTTCAAAAATAAGGTGTGATTTCACCTCGGGCCTGGAGCTACATATCTGGCTGTGCGCTCAGTTCCAGAAAGTGACAACATCCCATTCAGAGCGAGAGGAGTGCAAGCCAATGACAGCGCGCCTCCCTCGGATCATACCCCCCCAAGGCAGCCAATCACAATGGATTTCCCCCTTGCTATGTCACAACTCCTCGGCCAATCTGCGTGTCCAGATGCTGCCTCCGCCTTAGTTTTGGCTTGTATTTTAGCATTAGGAGGTTCAGTGTTTGTTCTACTGCTATTTTTGATAACTTTTCGGCATAGCATTGACGTTATTTGTGTTCCACGGGTGTGAGAAGTGCTTTGCAATATCTGCCCGATATTAGAGCAAGACTCGAGTGAGGCCAGGCCTTCTGCTGTGGGTTCAGGAGCCCATTATTCCTGAGCTTGTGTTTGATGCCAGTGCTCATGTGGACACCCCAGTAATGCTTGGTGATAGTGATTTTGGTGGTGAATTTAGTGTTGATTATGGTGATACAAGTGAATCTGGCAATGGTGCAGGTAACGTGCATGATTGCAGAAAAATCCATAGATCACGTTATGAACCATTGGAAGATCGTTTTAGAGACTATGATGATTTACCTGTCGACAATGAAAGTGACTCACAGCATGATGAAGGTGATTATCATAATGACAATAACACGTTGAACACTTTTTAGCATGCTACAAAGCATCCAAAGATCTTTTTGCTGACTATGGCAAGTTAAAAACAATGTGACATGCATTGATGATGGTAATGATTAATGATGGTGAAAGTGAGCTTGAAGTTGATGAAACTGAGTATACTTATAATACAAAAAGTGATTGCTGTGCATTGTAAAGGCCTGGGACTTAGGGATATGAATCCCTTGCCAGCCTAATCAGGATATTATAAAAGGAAAGTCAAGAACCATGGGTTTCTGAGGGATAACAAACAACCGTTCGAGATTGACATCTCTTTACTATGAAAATAACACAAAACTCTGACACCACTCACACAAATATCAAATAACAATTATGGGAGTCAACAATTAAGGGAGTCAAGCAATTAATGGAGTCCATAATTAAAGGGAGTCAACCAATTACGAGAATCAAACAATGAACAGAAATATTTCATATGGCGGTGGCCCGGTGAATGGTTCCGTAAAGCAGTGATCCGCTCTTGGGTGTTGGTAAACAAGATCTTGATAGATTTCTTTCATTGCTGTGAGAGTGAGTGACTGTCGAGTGTGATACATGATACCACACTGTTTATTGACTACTGTAAATGGCTTGTATGTGGTTCTCCAGTTAAGTTTCTCATCAACAATAGCTCTGAGGAACTTAGTATTTTGTTCGTGTTTGAGGACTGTATTACCAAGGTACAGGGGGTCCAAGTCTGGGGGTAAGTTTTTCCTTCTGTGAAAGATCGTGAAGTGGGTTTTCTTAAGGTTTAAGGTCAGTGTATTACGTATTACCCAGGTCCTGACTTGAGTCAATTCAGTGTTTGGAGTTCTCATCAAGGAATGGAGGTCTGAGTTGCTGGCATAGAGATACTATCGTCTGCAAATAAGTTGTATTTTTTCAGTGTGTTGGCATGGACTATGTCGTTTAGGTACAACAAAAACAGTACTGGACCGAGAATGGAACCTTGGGGGACGCCATACAAGATTGGCGAGGAGTCAGATTGGTGATTATTTTAGCAGACATGCTGCATCCTGTTGGACAGATATGAGGTAAACCAATTGTGGGACAGGCCCCTAATGCAGTAATGTTCACGCTTTGAAAGGAGGATGGTATGGTATGGTCGACAGTATCAAAGGCTTTAGAGAGGTCCAAGAATATACCGACTGTGAACTGACTGTCATCAAAGGAATTTAAGATGCCATTAGTAAAGGATTGCAGAGCACTCTCAGTCGACCTTCTAGCTCTAAATCCAAACTGGGAGTCTAAAGATGTTATTGGCATTGCAGAAGGAATTTAGTCTATTACATGCTAGCTTCTCCAGCATCTTACTCAAGGCTGGGAGGACTGATATGGGGCGGTAATTCTTGAAGAGACCTTTGTCCCCAGATTTTTTATATGCCGGGTGGTCTTTAGCAATTTTCAGTTTATCCGGAAAGACACCACTAGTGAAGGAGGAGTTACAAATATGTAGGAGAACAGGTAGTAATAAGTGGGCTACTTTCTTAATGATGCTCATTGGTATATTGTCCTCGCCTGCTGCTGCATCTTTGGACATTTTTATGATGGCCTGTGATTCATGTGCTGTGACAGGGGATAAGAACAGCTCATTTTGCTGTCTGTTTGAAGATCAAACAACTATACATCATCGGTAGTTATCATTCAACTCGCGATAAAATAATAACTATTCACAGTACTAACTTCCAGTTTTCACTGTTCGCTGGGAGAGGGATTGAGCTGTACAAGGGTATGATAAAATTAACCCTCTAGTGTTAGGTTCTGAATAATAAGTTCTATATACAGGAGAGAACACAAACACCTGTATAGTTTTGTAGGTTCGGTTTACTGGATAAGAGTATGTACACAGAGGGAAGCAGCACTCTCCCTTGGCTAGGCTCCTTGTCAACTGCTATAGGCGACGTATGGCAAGTGATACATTAGCAGCTTCCATACGTCGCCAGGCACATTAATTAAGCGTGTGGGATATGGTAATAACATTGCCACACGCTGCTAGCTAGGCTGAATAAATAATACATAAATGGAGCACATACATAATATACATACATGATATATAATCCAGCATACATAATATACATACACCTCCCTCCCCCCTATACGCTCATAGCAAAGTCTTGAGCGGACCTTTTCTTTTGGATCCGTTCTGAGCGTCGAGGGACTTCATCACTGGGAAGGGTATGGGACTCAACACTGGTGGCGGGGCCAGCAGAAGGCATTGTTACGGGTCGGAGAAAACGGCGGTTCCTCCACCACACACGACCACTGGGTAACCGCACCTGGTAGTCCCGTGACCTGCCGAGACCCATAACTACGCCTACTTTGTCCCAACGTAGGGAGGTCGGGTCCTGAACACGGACTTGGGTGCCGACACTCAACCTGGGGAGAGAACGGGCGTGGTCATTGTAGCGGGCGGCGACGTCCTGAACACGTTCGGCGGCTCGGCGATCACAATCCTCTGTCTTGGCCTGCCACTCCTTGGAGAAGGATTGAGGGTGAGCAGGGACACAAGAACGAAGGGGGCGTCCATACAAAACCTGGGCAGGGGAGCGTCCGGTGTAGTTAGGTGTGTTGCGGAGTTCAAGAAGACCCCTGTCGAAGGCCTCGCAGTCAATGTTCCCAGAAGGGGCCACCTTAAGGATGAGGTGCTTCAGGGATTTGACAGCAGCCTCAGCGTGGCCGTTGGACTGCGGGTAATGGGGCGATGACAACACATGCCGGACTCCCCCATCGGTCAAGGAACACAGCAAAGTCCCGGCTTGTGAACTGAGGCCCTCCGTCGGTTCGCAGGCGTACAGGAACGCCCACGTCACGGAAGTAGTGGCGGAACTTGCTGATGGTGGCGGCAGACGTCGTGTCATTGCCGCACTTGATGACAACCGGCCAACCAGAGAGACAGTCGACGATAACGAGGAAGGACTTTCCTGACACACAGAAAAAGTCGGCCGACACAGACTCAAAGGGGCGGGTGGGGTTGTCGTCACTCATAAAGGATTCCTGCTGCTGGCTGGGTTGTAATACGCGGCGGGGCTTACACACCCGGACAGCATTGGAGATGTCGGGGTCGATGCCAGGCCGGAACACAGTCTGTCTTGCACGCCGTTTGGTGGCCTCGGCTCCACAGTGACTGTCGTGGAGGCGAGCCAAGGCGTGGAGACTTGAAGCAGCAGGGACAACTACCGAAGGAGAGGTGTCACTGGCCAGAGGTAGGGCAGCAGCAGGGTAGTTGCTGCTCCCTTCGTGCACCCTGTTGGCGTGTTTTACCTCGAGAATCGGTGTTGGGAAGTCCTGGGAGATGATGGCCAACTCTTGGCAATGTCTGTAGGACAGCAAAGGAGTCGGGACGCCATTATGCACATCAATCCAGGCTTGACACGACCTGTTGCCAAAGGTGACGTGTGCATAGAGTGAACCTAGGGCCGGGGTCATCTGTGAACCGTCTGCCGTAAAGCGGAGATCCTTGGGGGGCGGTCCTAGATCACTTGGAGAGAGCCCCAAGCATTGCAAATGCTGGGGACCGATGACTGTAGCATCAGCGCCGGTGTCAGGCAACATCTGAAGACGGGATGACACACCGCCGTAGGTCACGATGACACTGATGTACTGGGGGACTTTGGTCCTGGGACGCTGGGGGGAGCACACATTCCTAATGTGGCTCGAGCGTTGTCAGGAGTCGTCGTGCCTCTGATTGGAAGACTGTGGGCGGCCCTCTCTGGTGGAGGGGGGCTGAAGCTTCCGCCGACGCGGTCCTTTGGGTTTGTTGGAAGGGCAACACTTGTCATAGTGGCCCAGACGACCACACACATTGCACTGGACGCGTTTGGCTGGGCACCGTACTGTGAGTGACCAGTGGCCCTTACGGTCACAACTGTTGCAGGTAGACTGAGCAGCTGGACACACCTGTGTTCCGTGCTGCTTACCGCAGTTGTTGCAAAATAAACCGGGCGTGGACGTGGTGGGCGAAGGCGTAGGAACAGACTTCTTGTCCTTCTTGTACCGGGACACAGCGCGTACAGCTGTAGGGGGAGCACGGATGGCAGAGGTGGCACACCTGGCAGCCTCATAGGAGCGACATATCGTCAACACATCCTTAAGAGAAGAGGAAAAGTCGAGGGAGGTGAGGCGTTGGACAAGTTCCTCGTCCTTAACACCCATCAGGATCACCTGCTTCAACTGGGTCTCCTCGCACTGCTGGTGGTGGCCTGGACATATATCTACCTCTTCCGAGGCTCTCTTAAGACGCACGTAAAAGGCATCAAAAGACTCACCCTCCATCTTTCTGCAGCTAAACAATTCCCTCCTGCGCAGAGCTTCATTCTGCTGTCCTTTGATGTGCTGTTGTAGAACGTCCAGTACCTCCTCTACAGACAGCGAAGAAGTTGGGGGTACCTGCAACGTATGTTCCAAGACAAGCTGAATTTCCAAGGACAGGCACATACTCAGCTGGATGAGTTGTTTAGGCTGTGACAAACTCTGGAGATCCACCATTGTAGAATAATCAGTCCACCGTCGCCGCCATTCACGAAAAGTCTGGAAAGTCTCATCAGGCTTCAAGATGGGCGGCGTTTGAGCTGCTGCTTTAGGTGGGGCTGGGGGGCGTGAAGGAAGCATGGATGAGGTATCTGAACCAGTCAGTACCGAGGCAGTGTTAGAGCCAGGGGCTTGGTTAACAGTGAGGCGAGATATCAAGGCTTCAAACCGTTCACTGTCTTCCAATCTCCGTTGGTGGTCTCGTTCTGCCTCTGCTTGCCTTCTGTGCTCATCCGCCAAACGTCTGTGAGCTTCATCCTCGCGTTTCTCATCTCTCATAAACTTCAGTAAAGCAATTATCTCTGGAGACAACGCTGAATATTGAGGTGAGGGACTGCGCGATGTGGGGGCTGGAGCGTCGTGGCCGGCCTGGTCATCCATCTCTGCGGGGCTATCACCCGCCTGGCTCATCCAGACGCTGGGTCCACGGCTACGTAAGGCGTGAGACATAACTACTTCCTCTGTGTACTATGTCTTAAATCAGTGTTGACCGGTCAGCCCGTCGTATCAACAAGATTTCAGACAAAAATTAATTAAATACACAGATAAGTAGATTATATATATAAAATATATATAAGAAGCCGCGCGGTCAGCGAGTGTTAGTACGTGTATGTGTGATGTCCCGGGCGGGTAGAGAGTCTCGCCCCAGCTGTGAGGGGGGGTGGAGGCGGCGCTGTGAGGGGGTGGAGGGAGAGGCGCGGCGACTCCCAGTCAGCCCAGTACCCTCAGGACGCGGTCAGAGACGGGTGCACTGAACTCTACTCCTTACAAATGCCCAGAACGTGCCGTATACCTTGGGAATCCTTTAGAACAAGGTCACACATGAATGGCACGAACACACAATGCACTAAACACTTCACAGAAAATCACTGACACTGCTCGAAGTTGCTAAATTCTTCGAGGAGAGCTGACGCGCGGGAGTTGACCCAAGCGAGAGTCCAAGCCGGTTTTCTACAAACTTTGCACTATCACTCGTAATTATCCAGTAAGATCGGATCACTGCGCCATGTTAGGTTCTGAATAATAAGTTCTATATACAGGAGAGAACACAAACACCTGTATAGTTTTGTAGGTTCGGTTTACTGGATAAGAGTATGTACACAGAGGGAAGCAGCACTCTCCCCGGCTAGGCTCCTGCTGGTCAACTGCTATAGGCGACGTATGGCAAGTGATACATTAGCAGCTTCCATACGTCGGCAGGCACATTAATTAAGCGTGTGGGATATGGTAATAACATTGCCACACGCTGCTAGCTAGGCTGAATAAATAATACATAAATGGAGCACATACATAATATACATACATGATATATAATCCAGCATACATAATATACATACATCTAGCTTAAAAACAAAAAAGTTATGGTTGTTTGAACTTCAAAAAACTTTAAACACGTTTTTCTCAGCTTTTTTAATTTGGCGCTTCACCCCCTTCTGATGTGGAGCGCCTCATTTAATCATTACAGTACTGATACACGATAAAAAGTATTGTACTGTATTATATATGAAGGGTACAGGATTAAGAAGCACAGATTATTACAGTAAACATATCTTTATTAGTAAATAAAAAACTAAGTCAAATTTTTTACAATGGTATTGGCAGGCATGGGGAGAAGAGGAACATTTTGGGGGGGGGGGGTGCAGTCAGTTTCCCCCTCCCCCCTCCCCCCTCCCTCCTCATACCTCCTCACCTCCTTACTCCTTACTGAATTTTAAATGAAAGAAAACATTATATAATTTGTATAATGAACATCCTCATAAATTACTGACTCGTGAATTATAGGAATAGAATATGAATTATACTGTAAAGTATTAAGATATTGTACAAAACTTGATTTGGGTGCGTAGACTGGGGGGAGGTGACGGGTGGTAGAGGGAGGACACGTGGACAACTTGTCTCCTGGCCCGTGCTGTCACCAAAATTCCAGTGCTGTACTGTATTAAGGTTCACTTTGGTTCTGTTGATGTCTTAACAGCTTAAACACTGTGTTGTAGGTTGATTGTGTCCTATGTACAGCAATTGTACAGTACTGCACAACAAACTGTACAAAAAACAGGAGCGAGCAACAGATGAACCTTGTAGGGGGGCTGGTGACAAAGAATTCTGCACTGAGCCTGCCCTGAGGCTAGCCTGGGGTGAGGGGGGGGGTCATCTACAAGATGCATCAGCCAATTACAGATGTCCCATGAGATCACATGACAGCATTAGCCAATCATTGCGCACGAGCGTCAGACTTAAGTTACCTTGAATGTCCCCTTGCCACCCACAGACAGAGTACTCTGGAGCATGACGCAATATTTTGTCATTATTCTATACATGCTGCAGTACGTACAGTATTTAATATTTTATATTATCAATGATAAAACATACACCAAAAGTGGCAGATCATACGAGAATATATACAGTGATAATATATGTTGGAGGTGTGTGTATCACTGTATCGGTATTAATAACTAGGGTCCTTTTCTCAAAATTTATAAAATACATTGATGAAAATTAATGGAAATTAGAAGTACAGTGGTCCCTCGGTTAACGAGCACAATTTGTTCCAGCAGGTTGCTCGTTAACCGAAAAACTCGTTAACCGAAACCATTGTTTCAATGGGTTTTTGGGTAATTGGTTCCAGCTCACCGAAAATTGCCTAAATTCAACAAAAAAGGTAGAAAAGTACACTTACTTTGAGGTGTGTATGTAGAAGGCTCCTGGATGATGATGATGGGAATTAGAATGGGGGTGGAGGAGAAGGGAGAAGAGAAGGCATTGGGGTGGAAGAGAAGTCACCCCATGGCACCACTTCACCCATAAAATTTTAGTTCTCTTGGTGTAATTCAAGATTATTTTCTTTAAATCAACACTGCACTGCATTATATATTGTCAATATGTAAAATAAATTTCAAAATGACCAATAATTTGCTTGGAAACACAGAAAAAGAGCATTTAGTTGAAGAGAGTCTCAAGCAAGATGTTACCTCCACTGAAAACAGAGAGAGACTAACGCCTGTGTGGTGTGTTAACAGGCTGGATGGCATGCCAGAAACTAGTTTCTTTACCTTCAATTATGTTCAATAATTGTTAAAATGACTAAAAAAGTTAATATTAAACTTTTAAAATTATTGAATAGTATAAACTTCTTGATATTTACTAAAATAGTAAGGAATTTAAGCCCTAAAACCGATTACTGTATTGGCGACTAATACTACAGCTGGTGGACCGCCAAATGCAAGCGAAAACATGTTGAAGTCGGCTCGTAAAAAACTCGTTAATCGAGGGATTGCTCGTTAACCGAAGTTAAGAATCTTATGGAAGGTAAATCGTTAACCGAAATCTCGTTAACCGAGGCGCTCGTTAACCGAGGGACCACTGTAATAGATTTGTAGATTGCAAAAAGTTGGATGGTCCACCATTATTTTTATTTGTATTCTTTTCATAAATACTGTATACCTACATACAGTACAGTCAACTCTCACTTTACGCGGTTAATGTAACCCACAGGGTACCGCGGAAAGTGAGAAACGCGTAAAGTGAATAACATAACATATGGGATTAAATGAAATAGAGACCAGCTGACCCCCAAACTCCACTTTTTCCAACACAATACCTATGTTCTAGTAAAAATAACATCTTAATTTTATGATGGTACATGCACACAATTAATACTTAAGAGAAATAGAGAAATACAGTCCCCAAGTTAATGTCCATTTAAATAATGGACTCAACTCCCTCCCCCTCTTCTCACACTACACTGCTGGCTCTTCCCTCTCTGAGAAATTTTTGGGGGAAAACCAGGTATAGTAATAAATAATACCTCAAACTAAAGTTAGGATAATATAATTCACATTGCTGGATTCCTTGTAAGACCAGGAATATTTTGAATATAAATGTCATATATTTTGCACAAAAAATAACATATTTACTCAGAGTAAACATTATATCTAAAATTTGTATGTCTAATGCAAAACCTATGATATTTATATTCAAAATGATCATCAAATTGTAAGAATTCCAGCAATGTAAATTAAATTCTGGCCGGATAATTTGTATGAATTTTATGAGCTAAATAAAAAAATTATACTTCACCCGTGTAAAGGGGTACACCCACCGCTGAATGTGAGCATCCTGGGTTCTGGCAGGGCACCGCGTAAACATGGAAACGCGGAATGTGGGACCGCCTAAAGTGAGGATTGACTGTATATTAAAAAAAATCACTGAAAATCTCTTGATTTTATACCGTATTACTCATTAATGAGTCATCCATCATGACACAAGTTGACTTGTGTTTCATGAACTATACACGTATGTGTAGTGATCTCTTGGTGGGGGAGGGGGGGGTGCAGTCGGTATCTCCTACCATATGGACAGGGCTGATTCCCATCAGCTTACAGATGCCTGTTTGGGATTTTTCCAAAGCAATTTTCCAATAGTATTTGGGATGAAATGAGTGGGTATTAGAGCTTATTGTATTGATTTTGTGTACATTAAAGCCTTGACTAATGATCATTTTAGATGTACAGTAGTAAAATTAATGTAAAAAAATACTGTATATATCTTTTAATTAATGTTATGTAATGTACATACAGTAGAAGTGATCAATGAATTGGTGGAGAAAAAAAGTGAGACTGCCCGGGAGGCCAACGTATGTACGTATGCACTCATGGAAACAGTGTCATTTATCTTATGTGCACACACACACACACGTCGGTGCTGCCAGCAGACGCGGCCGTGGTCTCTTGACCATGGAGACAGCTGCCAGCCTGGTCTGTTGGGCCCTCCCCTTCCCCATCTCCTCCTCCCCATCTGGATTTATCAACATCCTCCCACCAGCAGTACAGTGCAAAGACTGATGATCAACCCACAAGTGATATATACACAAGTGACAATTTCAATTGGAAAGGAAGAAACAACTGTTACAGCGACAATCGTGATTAGCTGTCAATGTTGACCTGACTGTACCAGACACTCACCACCACCAACACTGGATGAAAAGCCAAGAAAGACTCCAAACTACATCAGGAGAGAAATGAGGACTCCCTACTCCACCCAAGTGAGGAATTGTGAATTCCCTTGTAAGAGCGTGCAACACAAGCGGCCCCCCTTTAAGGGCTTGGCACTCTTACAACAACTTCCGTTAATACTCTGACCTGGTAGCGTGACGTGAGAGGAAGGCCCATGGGTACATGTAATTATAGTATCGAGCATTAGGGAAAGAACAACGGTGAATACTATTGGTGAATCATAGATCCACATACAAATACACTGTTTATTGAGACACAAAAATGGTTACAGAAAAGATGCTGTATGCACCCAAAAAGGAACTCCTGGTACCATGCCCTCAGGCTCAATTTACTTGCTCCACTACTGGGTGTACACACACTAAAACACACATAAACTCTCACAGCACCTTAGCACCATTAAAACCAGTGGCACCTGCCAGTACAACACTCAATACCCCAGGGGCAATACTCCAGTGCCTCCCTGGGAGTCTCATCACCAATTGACACCTTCCAACAAACTCTGATAATTCCGGTGGAATAACACCACCACACAAATAGCCCTATTGAGTTATGTACTGTACTCATCCACCAATGATGGGGCTGGCAGTTATTTGTGGGGCTTGACGATCCGGGTTCACCACAGGGGCAGGGCGTTAGGGGAATACTGGCCAGTTATGGGGCCCATAGGTGGTAGTGGAGCTTCTGACGGTCGGGGTTCACGGGGATAACCGATTCTACTGGACCTCAGACATCTCCCCAGACTAGTGGATGCGTCATCCACACTACAGACACGGCCTAGGCTGCGATAGGGACCTGTGGGTGGCAAGGTTGGCGGCTTACTCACCATTGATGACGAACCTCAACGTTTCAAAGGGACATTAAGGACATAAAATACTTCACTCAAAGCACATTAACTACGTTACTGTAACACTTGCACAATCAAACTATTAATTAGGTCAAATCACTTAAAAATGGCGAATTACAACACGGAGAAGGTGGAATGACCTACCTGTGGGTGGGAAGCGTGGCGGCTTACTGATTTGAAAATGAACCGCTGTTCTCCACCCACGCTAAAGTCACGGATTCCACCTACTTAACCATTTCACTGAATTACGTTACTGTAACACTCTGACGTTTGAAACTGAGATTACGAACTCGGTTTCATTCCCTACTATTATCTTTACAAACTATGCTCTGACTGAGCTATCAAAAGCAAGAATTAAATTGATAACAAAAGGTTGGATGGCAATCCCGTCCCAACACTCAGCGCATTACTACAAACACCTCAGGAATATTAACTAATTCCTTAGTTAACCTCCCTACCAGGGTCTCGGTAGCAGAAAGAGTTTACAACTTCGGTCAACAAACATACGACATCTCGATGACGTCATCAAAGAAACAGAGAGAATGGAGGACATTTCCACAGGGAGACTCAGAAGGTTTTGTGGACGTGTATGCAAAGAGTCACTCAACGAAAGAAATGCCATTTGCTGCTTACAATATTCATAGTCTTGGAATGACAATGATATTGCTAGATAATGGCTTGTAAAAGTATTAGGCATATGCTACAGTACTAATTCACACCGTCAGATGGATGGTTCATAAGATTAATTACCATCACCTTCAATTGAACAACGTCATTACAGTCGACCCTCGTTAATTCGGACTAATAGGGGGAGAAGGGTGTCCGTTTTAGCCGATTGTCCGAATTAACCGATTTAGGGGTTAATATTGCATTACAGTCAACCCTCGCTTTATGCGGTCCCACTTTACGCGTTTACGCGGTACCCTGCCGAACACGGAATGCTCACTTTCCGTGGTGTGTGTACCCTTTTACGCGGAGAGCGGCGCAAGCAGGGTACGCACAAGGTCGCCCAGTCATCAAAACATTACCGAGTTCTTCACCCGCCACTCACCACAGCCGGCCCAAGTCAGTGATAGTGATAATGATAGTGAGGATATGGACTTATATGGACTTTGAGGGGTTTGACAAAGAGGCCCTGCAAGCCTCTGTGGTGGATAGTGATACAAGTGATACAGGTGAGGGCCAATAATCTGCCCTCTGCCTCGGAACCAACCCCCCATCCCCGTGTGCCCAGCCATCGTTTCTACTGATGTAAGTGTTAAAAAACCTAATATTATTGATATTTCTCTTAATTATTAATTGTGTGTGCATACCATCATAAAATTAAGAAGTTATTTTTACTACAACGTAGGTATTGTGTCTGAAAAAGTGGAGTTTGGGGGTCGGCCCGGTCTCTATATTTCAATTAATCCCATATGTTATGTTGTTCACTTTACGCGTTTCTCACTTTACGCAGGCCGCCGTGGGTTCAATTGACCACGTAAAGTGAGGGTTCACTGTATATTTCAAAGTCATTCTTTTCGTCACGATTTTATCCCACTTTCCATTGTAATACGTACGTAATTTCAGCAAAAATATTACATTTCCGTGAATGTATTATATCAAGCACAGTATGAATAGAATATCATTGTAATATAACAGTATTTTAACCGAAAACTATTAAAAAAACGAATAACATTTCAAGAACATCGGAAGCTTAGGTAAAGTCTTTTGTTTTAGTCATGTATTTTATCCTATTTTACATTGAAATACATCACGTTTCAGCAAAACTACTATTTATTTCCGAGAATATATTCATTCAGGCGCAGTTTAGGTAAAATATACGTGTAATGTTACAGTTTTTTAACTGAAAACGATTCGAAAAACACGTACTCTCTAGCCCTGTTCAAGGAGAGGACTGGGAGAAGCTGTTTGGTGCTGCAGACGATGACAAGGAAAATTATTTGGATGGATTTTAACGAAAATATTCAGAAATATGGTATCATAGTATTTATTCAAGTCAATTAGGATAGAATATTATTGTAATACAACAGTTTTTTAACTGAAGACCAATCGAAAAGCGATTACAGTAACATCTTTTGAACGAAAGAAAGCGAAAGTCATTGTTTTCGTCACGATTTTATTCCACTTTCCACTTTCCACTGTAATACGTACGTCATTTCAGCAAAAATATTACATTTCCGTGAATGCATTATATCAAGCACAGTATGAATAGAATACCATTGTATTATAACAGTTTTTTAACAAAAAACTATTAAAAAAAAAACGAGTAACTTCTCTTGAACATCGGAAGGTTAGGTAAAATCTTTTGTTTTCGTCATGTATTTTATCATATTTTGCATTAATATACATCACGTTTCAGCAAAATTACTATTTTTTCCGAGAATATATTCATTCAGGCACAGTTAAGGTAAAATATACATGTGAAGTAACAGTTTTTTAACTGAAAACGATTCGAAAAACACGTGTATCGTCTAGCTCAGGGGTTCTCAACCAGGGGGGAATTCGGGTTTTCAAGGGGGGGAAAACTGATTCGGGAGCAAGAGATATGTTCGATGAGAAATGAATCACAGAATTTTGGCCCTTGATGTGCGATTCCTACCCAAAAGTGGCAGAAAGAGCTATCCGTGCATTGCTTTCGTTTGTGTCGACAAATCTTTGTGAGTCAGGCTTTTCAACTCTGTTGCAAATTAAAACGAAGCAACGTAGTAGTTTAGAGGTAGAAAATGACCTGCGTTGTGCCCTTTCAAGCACTCCTCCGCGTATCCCAGAATTGGCGAAGAAAAAACAATCACAGGTTTCTCGTTGACTGTAATCTTCATCTGAATAAAATTAATTACAAATTTACAATATCCTGGTATTCTATTGAACTTTTTGTTTATTGCATTACGCTTCAGTTTGGTCTGTTAAGTAATTCATTATAAATAAGAAAAAAACTATTTTACTTTTATTCAAGTTTTATAAATCCATCAACATTTTCAATTGGCATTTAATTTGTAAAACTCCACTATAAAAATAATCCATGTAAAATTGTAAATGTATATGTACTAATATGGAAAAAATAAAGGATTTTCAGTATTATATGCATATTATTTGGAATGCACTTTTTGAGGCAGACAATCTTGGAAAGGAGGGGGGAATGACATTCTGACATATGGTGAAAGGGGTGCACGGGGCAAACAAGGTTGAGAACCACTGATCTAGCTGATACTCAACAGCTGGTGGTGCGTCATGCGTCGTTGTAAACAATAGGAGGTTGAAGTAGATTACCGGGTATTATATTAAGTGTGAAATATCAATAAGGTTTTTATTACCGGTATTTTATGTAGATCAATGAGAACTGTGATACAGTATATGATATGATAAGTTAGCCTGTGCTAAGAACTTCAACATAGACTACTGAAAGCACGTTGTAAGGTAATTTAGCCTATTGTAAGTTGGTGAGCTTCATTTGCTGAAGGAACTGCACAACTTTTCATTACTAATTGGTACATATTTTACGTTTCCATTGTTTACTGGCAGTAAATGGTAAATTTTTTTCATGTCTGAAGCTAAAAGTTGCATCCCCTCCCCACACTAGTGGTGATGTTACATTTAACCAAAAAGACGCTGGTGTTTTATCCCAGCAGTGGGTGGACCAGCATTTTAGCTTAAGGTCCGCGTAGGAAATATTCCTCCAAATCTATAAAAAAAAAAAAAAAAAAGTTCGTTTAGATTTTGTCCGAATTATCCGAAATGCGGATTAAAGGGGTCCGAATTAACGAGGGTCGACTGTATTAAATGCAGACACACTGACACACACACACACACACACACACACATGCATGCATGATGTTCTTTAACATACTTACTGATTTTTACTTATGTTTATTTATCTAAATATAAATTCGTATAGGTTAGCTCATTGCTCTATCCATTTTAAAATCAAATTAACAGTATATACTAGCAGAATGGCATAATATAATGCGAAACAACAAAGCCCAACCATTAATTAAGCAACGGTGAACTAAGTAACCAATCACCGATCACTTTTACATTCATTCATAATTTTTACTACGTAGTATAGTAGACAAACGGCCTTGAGTTGCCAGCTGTCTTCAGCAGTGTTCGAAAAATCTTGAACGTGACTACATACCAATGTACAGTATTTAATTTCTCTTAACATTTTCTCAGTTGTGTATTTGTAGAGACCAGCTGTGTGTGTAGTTGATGTGTCTGTGTGGAGAGTGACTGTGTGCTTCTGATAATTTTACGTTAATTAATTTGGTCACAAAAGCAAAGTAGAGAGTCATTATGACATGAGTGTGCGGTGAATGGTGGTCGAGGCACTGTACTGTAGTGGGGAGTATTGGGACGTGAAGAAACTTTGTCCAGGACACATCTAGAACACATTCATCCATCAATTGTGTTAAACCAGAAATGGATTGGGTTTTGTTAAAAAAAAATTCCTAACTGGTGAATAGCATAAAAACATTTTTTTTTTTTTTTTTTAATTCATGACAACTGAGTAATACATGTTCTCTCTAGGAGAGGAGCCTTAGTAAAGGGTAGCAAGTTGTGTGTATAATACATTGCACAAAAAATTTAATATGAGAGACTTGTAGAGAATCATTATTTGTTTCCCAGGGTGTGTGTTTTGTGACCAGACTATCTGATATAGGCGTAGCACGGAGGATGATGGCGCGTCTCAGCGAGTCTCAAATCTCAACATATGTTGTGGTGAACGCCCTACCACGAGCTGCCCTGGTGGAATGGCAAACTTGGGCTTGTGTTGAAAATGATAAATTTGAATGTAAGTAAATTATTTTTCTGGACCCAGTAATTATTGTCTTTGTATTTACTACAACCATCGGCTATCTCTAAAATCAATTCACCTTCAAATGAGCCACCAGCATTTACATTGTTCACATAACTAACGTGTCCTACCGCTAATTATATATACAGTAACTTGTGATATTAGGAAGGCGGTCATGTGCTGGGATCTCACAGGTTACAGTAATCATTTTGTCCCTTCTTAGAGGCTTGGCTTAAATTTGCCTTAGCTCTGTTGTGGTATGAACACCTTTATGTCAAGACTAACATCAATGTCATTTTATATATTTTTTCAGATGAAGAGAAAGGCTACACCAGAGGAAATGTTAGTGTAAGGTTAAGACGCAGGTGGTACCATGACAACTCAGTGTGTGCCATCAACACAACAGCCAGTAAGTTCATAATACAGTAGTCTTCAGTAAACTGATTTAAGCTTATGTAAATTATGTGGACAGGTAACATTCTTATTCTTATGATCTAAGCTGCCCTCTGAAGGTTGTCACTCTTATATGTGAGTGATGTAAGGGAATTTAAAGTGATATAAATTCTGATTTTATATTTTAATGTAAAAGATATTGATGTTTTCTGGAATGTTCTTTATATCATTTATAAGTAATTTTACAGTGGAAAGGCTTGCATAATTTCTAGCTTCTGATAAAGCAGTAGATTAAATGGTCTCTGTTACTCAGGATAACACTAACTTAAGTGATATTTTTTTTCTCATTATTGGTTCTTGTATAGCCTGATGCCAGTTCAGAACTACATAGAAATATGCAGTCCCAAACTTGTGGAGTTTCCCCAGTAAAGCTCTGAAGGTCCCTCGCTTATATGTGACAATTGTCACTGAAAAAGAGATGTTTGTGGCCACAATTTTGTCCATAAAACATGGGATTATAAAATGTCATGATGCTGAACAGCTTATCTTTCCATAGTGAATATTACACTTCAATTGACAGTATCATAAACCAAGTTTGTAGTAACAACCTGCACATTCCAATCACCATCTGTACTGTGGAACAACATGTCTGTGTTACTTCTTTGCTACAGTACTTAGGTTAGACTAGGCTACATAGTTCTTTATTAAATTTGTACGAAAAGGTAAGAGTCGATAATTCGCTTTTTATGTCAGTTTATGAGTGTTTACATGTAAGAACTGAATGACAGTGGACAGATGTGGCAGTTCCTGGGAGATGATCACCCAGTCTATGCAGCTTTAGTTCAGTCCATTGTTGTCTGAAGGACCAAGGGTCACCCCGAGGCTTCTAAGATATTTATTAGCAAGGTATAGTACAACATTCTTATTTAAATTGCTCCTGTTTATGTTGTTTTGTTAGAGCAGGGATTCTCAACCTTTATGAACTTATACAGGGTGTCATTGGTATAGATCATGAAGGAACAGCAAAGGTTGGTTGTCAATACAACTTGTAAACAAGATGAATGACAGTTGGGGCAGAATAGAGTGCTGTAATTGGTTGCCTGAGGACACAAATAATTTTATTCAGAACACATTCATCTATCAATCATGTTAAATTGGAAACATCATGTTTTGTGAAAGGTATTCCCTAATTGATAAAGTGTAAAACCAGTTTAGTATTGTGTGTTAATTATGGATTACCTGTATCCCGTTAGGAATTGGGCCAGAGCTTCCTTCTGGTAAAACATTATGCTAACCTACACATCATGTAGCAGGCTTGAGAAGAGAGATATGACACACTCACTTGCCCATCACCTCATTCAACACTCATCATCTTTGCATTTGTGCATCTTTAACTTTATTACACACATGCCATTTAAAATCACTTGTAAATTAATGCTTACATTATACTCATGATTATAAAGGATGACATTGAAAGGACAGCAAAGTTTAGTGAGTCATTATGACCTGCATGTGAAGTTGGTGGTGGTTAAAGCAAGACTAAGTGCACATGAAGGAACTTTGTCTAGAACACATTCAGAGCATGTTTGTCATGTTTTGTGAAAGGTCATCCATAATTGGTGAATAGTGTAAAAACAAATTTGTGCTTTGTGTCATAACTGGGTAATATCTGCTGCTGTTTCTAATGTGGTAAGGTTTACCTTGTCATGAGGGATCTAATGAGCTGCCTCAACCATGGAGTTATTCACTATATCCTAATTCATAAGATGAGATTTTGAGATTTGCTCCCTCATTTTAATGACTTTTAATTCTCTTTACAGGTTGCATTTCACCAAAGGACTTGAATTGTGAGATGCTGCAGGAAGTTATCCAATATACAGTTACAAAAGCTGATACTACAATGCCCTTTGGAATCACAATCTATTATTGTAATGGGGTCTTGTCTCAAACTCTACTGAAACAAGCTATAGCACAGTCAGTGCCTCAGGCACTAGCTACAGTATCATTAGTGCCAGTGTTGGCTGTGGAGGACAATCATACTCTTCTGGCTGTAACTGCTACACGCTATTGATTATATCCATTGTTAGGCAGTTACCTGTGGTGCATTCAGTCACAAATTTGGATTTTATAACTAAAGTATGCATAGAAAAGTATATCGTAGGTCATTTTGTTTAATGCGTCAACTATTTTGGAAATATTGTAATGTAACATTTTTTACACTACTGTGCAACATAACCTAATTTTTCTGGTTAATTACCCTTCAGCAGTTGGTACTCATAATTCAGAGTGAGTTAAGAGGGGATCCTTCAGTCCTTAGATAGAGCCCCCAGTGTCAGCATGTGTTAATCTGTTAATACTAAGAATAAACCGTTACCCTTCCCTGTCCCATGTATCAGCAACTGTAAATCAGGGGAACATGTTACAGCAATTGTCCCCGAGTGCTATAGGTCTGGTTAAAGCATTGACTGCCCAATTCGGTATTCCCTTCTATGAATTAATGTGCAAATCTGAACAAACCTGTGCCGAGACAACAGATCACAGTTCACAATGATCAACTCCTCAAAGGCTAAGTATCTGACAACTTTCAGTATACTCAGGGATGTTTCAACTGTTTTCTGTGGGTCTGTGTTTTAACATAAACTCTCATCTTCATTTATTGGCTCATAAGGCTTGTGTCCGTTCTTACCTCTCTTTGTGAATCTCTGCAGGTGTGTCAGTATTGGTCGTCTTCATCACGAGAGTTTGACTGCCATTTTTTGCACAAACACTGTACCTCAGTCCAGAGTTTGGGGATTTATTTTTCCCTCTGGATTTCTTGAGGGAATTTGAGGTCCTCTAGTATTTAGTGTGTCTAAGCTGCTCAACTTTCATAAGTATTCATACTGTAGACCTTTCACATTCCTGGGTGATATTATGGTCCTGGTCTTGACATTTAATACTGTACTGTATATCTACTTTAGTTCAGCATTTTCAGCTAATTCCGGGTCACTAAAACCTACGAAGATGAGAATGGTGTCCTTCCTGTTCAAGATCCTTTATTTCAAAGTAAGAATAACTGAGATCATAACAAAATTGTCTGAACTAGTGTTGGGGTTATTTTATAGTAGGAGATCCAAAAAGTCAGAATTTTTTAGGAGTAAGTTTACAGAACTAGGTAGAGGAGGATATCAGAACTTCCTTTGAAGAAAGTTAGCTATTTGTAAATTATGGTGTTAGTGTGACTTGGGGGAAGATAGTTGGTTTGTTTTACCTGCAATACTAGGTGTTCTTTTTTAGGAGACTTGATAGAGTTTAGGCTTCACCAGTTTGTGAAAGCTGGGGATTTAATTATATCTTCTTTGTGGAAGTTTAGTTTTGTATTGAACTGGTGGAGAAGTAAAGTGTGGTGGTTTCAGTGTGGTTGAGCAGTACAGTACTCATTTCACCTGGCTAGGGGGGTCTTACTCCTCAAAGTAATGTTGATGAGAGGTGTTACCTTCCTGGTTTCCAAAACCTCAAATTGTGTTGATGAGTTTCTGATCCTTCTAGTCTTCCCTTTTCATGAGTTAACAAGATCATAACATGTTCTTTACTGGGATTCTCTAGATCTCTTACTGTCAAATAATTAGGGATATCTTGACTACTTTTGTGTTGCAGCAATTAAACAAGTTTCCAAGCTTTTAAACATTAAGCAGATCCATTACTTTAAGGAAGAGGTATGGCACTCTTAGTGGGTGAACATTGACAAGGCCCTCCTGAGATTTGTTCTTGAGGAGAGCGGGCTGGCCCTTGGGGGTAGTGGTTGGTAGCCACACTACCAATGACTGAGTCGCCTTTTACTTCAGGAAGACATATTTGGGAAGTTTTGACAACTGAATGAATGTGGAAGAACTAATGGTCATAAGTTTGTGTTTTCTGATAGAAAACTTAAATGGACTCCACCTAGTTGGTCAAAGTCTTAAAGAATTGTGACAATGGATTACCATTTGTAATTGTCTCTCATTCTAGAGATGGCTGTTTTACGCTCTTGGTCTCGTACATTGAACTTACTGCGAATGGGCAAATGGCTTAAGGAGTACTGTACTGTATATGGATTCCCAGTTGGGGAGTATGTAGCTCTAGTGCCAACCCCTCTAACCTCTTGATGTGTAGGATCCATGGTGGTTGGTGTGATGTGTCCACTTTAATCCTAACTACCTGTCTAGTGTATGGGATTCAGGTTGACATAATTTGGTCTCTTCCTCTTCTTCTTTTTTTCAATTTTAACTCACTAGTCAGTAGGAAACAACTTCCTACTCTTCATAAATTTGCTTTCAGGGTGGACATATTTTATTTTGTTTTGTGAAGTAATAGATCACAAGATTTTTAGTTATCTGGAATCCTCTTGGGTTCTTCACTGTTCATCTGTCTCTAACGGGCTCACAGGAAGTAATATAATATAAGAGCGGTAAAACACTGAAGCAGAACTACTGTATATATGATGTGATTAAAGGGTCACTCAAGTGTGAATATAATTGCTGATATCTACTTTATGGTAATAATATTAAGTGAAGAAATAAATAATCAAATGTCTATAAGATATATATTCATATAAACTGTATTAGATGAACAATTTTGATTCTTATTCCTGAAAAACTAAATACTATACTGTATACAATAGACAGTATTTTATACCAGTATTTTATGCACTTTGATTATACCGTCCACAGGCAGTGTAGTAAACATGCCAAGAAAATATTTCCCCATATATGTAGGATATCATACTTAAGATAATTATGGCAACAAGTCAGGTTTTCATTGGAAAATGGTTTTAGGAAACAATGTTATTTCTCGGCAGCTGCTTCTTGTTTTGAAAGCAGTTCACTTCTTACAAAACTCTGTACAAAATTAGATGACCAACACACTTGCCACATACAGGTCTGGTCTTTAGTAATTCTTTCATTTATGTTTTGCTCGTAGGGTGAGTACATAGGTTACTTGTAAAGGGAATCTCGTGAATCATCTCAGGCAGGACATAGACCACTTTTGGTTTGGGCTGTAGAGTCTAGGGTAACACACTACACCTGTTCAGTATGAGTTACAGACTCATCCTGGTGTATACAACAGATCAGTTCTCATGGGGGGGGCGTTTGGTTCACCCACCTGGAACTGTTGTAGCACTTCCTCTTCTCTCACTCTATGTTTTAGCTGTGTCTCTCATGTGAAAGTCACCTGGCTGAAGGAAGATTAGATCATTAACCGAAAATAGACAATTGATCTTGAAATCCCTTTTTCTAGTGGTGCCTGAAGCCAAGTGGTTCAGATAATTTCCACCTCCCTGGCTTTATACTTATTCACCAGGAACTGAATGTATGGTACGTTATCTCAACCCATGTTCATTCATATATGTGGATGGATTCATAGAGGGTTTGGGGCGATTATTATGGCACCTGGGGGCTGAATTAAGTAGTCTTGGCTATACCTAGACTGACAGCTCTTAGGAACAACAATATTGGCATAATTTTTAGGTCTACAATACAGGTGCTCCTCTACTTACGAACGAGTTACGTTCCTGAGGCTTGTTTGTAAGTCCAACTTTACTCTTTTAGATACCAAACATATTGTAAAAAATGAAAAGGTTATGGATATTTAGTACAGCTATACCCTTTAATACAGCCTTAAAACCTGGCTCACTCTTAGGTAATGCTTGTTCTATCTGGAATTTTCTTCAAAATAATCCAGTCTCATCCACATTAAACACCTGTTCTGGCAGGTAATCCCCCCTCAGTGATGATGTTTGTATCTCTGAAAATTTGTATGTTGAACATTCTTGAGTAGAGGAGCACCTGTACAGATAATTCGGAAAGGTAAGCCGTGTATACTTAGGATTAACATATTAGCTCAAGATAAGTTTGAGCCCTGTCTGAAAATTGAAGGACCCTCTCTTAAGTTACCCTATTACAAGACCTGCCTGGCTCTGTATTACAAGACCTGTCTGGCTTTGGGTTCAGCCAGAATAAAATATTTCATGAGCAAACCTCAATTTTGTTGTATGGCCATAAATATGGAATTTGTGATGGTAAACTGAAAATTTTTATTGCTAACTAATGTACTGTAAGATGGTTGTAAGGTTATGTACATCAAGCTGCTAAATCATTGGTTGTATTAATGATGTGAGACAACCTTCCCTGGTGTATGGCTAATACAGTAATGTGGAATAGGGAAAATGATGAAATTCTAGTTTTTTATGAAGTTAGATAGGGTGCTTTACTTTGAGATACAATTCATAATTACCAAGCTTAATTATGGAATTCAAGCTAGTCTTAGTTTTTATAAATAAAAACATGATCTTAAGTAAAAAAATAACATTTCTGATACCCAGAATTACATGTTTTATAGTGTTTATTCCCTTAGCAGCGAGGTGCTCAACAGTATCTCCGACTAATATAGTATATAGGAATCCTCTCATTAAATCAAAGGTGATGGCCTCATAATTCATGTAGGAGTGTTGGTGTTCTTCCACTAAAAATTTTTCAGGGAGTACAGTACTGTAAATGATATTAATTATGTACCCTAGATATTCAATCAATTCATTAGAAAACTTTTAGTTAAGATGAATGAAATACCTTTATATAATGTATGTCATTTTAGAGTAGCCCAGGAACACACATGTCCTTAGGCTTTCCATGATTTTTCTAGTTAACTCACAGATTATTGTTGCTTGTGGTAATGTGAACATCCCTCACGCTCCCATGACTACCATCACCCAGAATGAGTGAATTAAAGATCATTTTCTGTAAGACGGGAGAGAGTGATGAATTGTGACACCATGCAATTCCTTCTTCTTACACTTCAGTTGTTGTTGTATACCAGGTTCACAATAACAACTTCACCTCAGCTGCCTACCTCCCCCCTCAGGAAAGACTTGTTATTCAGACTCCTCATCCATCCAGAATGAGAAAAGTGGATACGTCAGATATTCACAAATATATGGAACGAACACATGAAGAACCTCCCCTCAGAGTACCTACCTAAAGAATACCCCCCCCCCTGCACTCCCACTCCACCTGAAGAATCTCCACCCCAACCCACTCCACCTAAAGAATCTCCACCCCAACCCACTCCACCTAAAGAATACCCCCCCAACCCACTCCACCTGAAGAATCTCCTCCCCAACCCACTCCACCTAAAGAACACCCCTGCACTCCCACTCCACCTAAAGAATACCCCCCCTGCACTCCCACTCCACCTAAAGAATGCCCCCCCCTGCACTCCCACTCCACCTGAAGAATCTCCTCCCCAACCCACTCCACCTAAAGAATACCCCCCCAACCCACTCCACCTGAAGAATCTCCTCCCCAACCCACTCCACCTAAAGAACACCCCTGCACTCCCACTCCACCTGAAGAATCTCCAACCGAACCCACTCCACCTAAAGAATCTCCTCCCCAACCCACTCCACCTAAAGAATACCCCCTGCACTCCCACTCCACCTAAAGAATCTCCACCCCAACCCACTCCACCTGAAGAATCTCCTCCCCAACCCACTCCACCTGAAGAATCTCCTCCCCAACCCACTCCACCTGAAGAATCTCCACCCCAACCCACTCCACCTAAAGAATCTCCTCCCCAACCCACTCCACCTAAAGAATCTCCTCCCCAACCCACTCCACCTAAAGAATACCCCCTGCACTCCCACTCCACCTAAAGAATCTCCACCCCAACCCACTCCACCTGAAGAATCTCCTCCCCAACCCACTCCACCTGAAGAATCTCCACCCCAACCCACTCCACCTGAAGATTCTCCCCAACCTACTCCACCTGAAGAATCTCTTCCCCAACCCACTCCAACTGAAGAATCTCTTCCCCAACCCACTCCAACTGAAGAATCTCTTCCCCAACCCACTCCAACTGAAGAATCTCTTCCCCAACCCACTCCAACTGAAGAATCTCCCCCCAACCCACTCCAACTGAAGAATCTCCGCAACCCACTCCACCTGAAGACTCTCCTCCCCAACCCACTCCACCTGAAGAATCTCCACCCCAACCTACTCCACCTGAAGAATCTCCTCCCCAACCCACTCCACCTGAAGAATCTCCTCCCCAACCCACTCCACCTGAAGAATCTCCTCCCCAACCCACTCCACCTGAAGAATCTCCTCCCCAACCCACTCCACCTGAAGAATCTCCTCCCCAACCCACTCCACCTGAAGAATCTCCTCCCCGACCCACTCCACCTGAAGAATCTCCCCAATCCACTCCAACTGAAGAATCTCCACCCCAACCCACTCCAACCTGAAGAATCTTCACCCCAACCCACTCCACCTTAAGACTCTCCTCCCCAACCCACTCCACCTGAAGAATCTCCTCCCCAACCAACCCCACCTTAAGATTCTTCTCAACCCACTCCAACTGAAGAATCTCCTCCCCAACCCACTCCACCTAGAGAATCTTCCCAACCCACTCCACCTGAAGAATCTCCTTCCCAACCCACTCCAACTGAAGATTCTCCCCAACCCACTCCACCTGAAGATTCTCCTCCCCAACCCACTCCACCTGAAGATTCTCCCCAACCCACTCCACCTGAAGATTCTCCCCAACCCACTCCAACTGAAGAATCTCCTCCCCAACCCACTCCACCTAAAGAATCTTCCCAACCCACTCCACCTGAAGAATCTTCCCAACCCACTCCAACTGAAGATTCTCCCCAACCCACTCCAACTAAAGAATCTCCTCCCCAACTGAAGAATCTCCCCAACCCACTCCACCTGAAGAATCTCCTCCCCAACCCACTCCACCTGAAGAATTTCCCCAACCCACTCCAACTGAAGAAGCTCCTCCCCAACCCACTCCACCTGAAGAATCTCCTCCCCAACCCACTCCACCTGAAGAATCTCCTTCCCAACCCACTCCACCTGAAGAATCTCCCCCACCCACTCCACCTAAAGAATCTCCCCCACCCACTCCACATAAAGAATACCCCCTGCACTCCCACTCCACCTAAAGAATCTCCACCCCAACCCACTCCACCTGAAGAATCTCCACCCCAACCCACTCCACCTGAAGAATCTCCACCCCAACCCACTCCACCTGAAGAATCTCCTCCCCAACCCACTCCACCTAAAGAATCTCCTCCCCAACCCACTCCACCTAAAGAATACCCCCTGCACTCCCACTCCACCTAAAGAATCTCCACCCCAACCCACTCCACCTGAAGAACCTCCTCCCCAACCCACTCCACCTGAAGAATCTCCACCCCAACCCACTCCACCTAAAGAATCTCCTCCCCAACCCACTCCACCTAAAGAATACCCCCTGCACTCCCACTCCACCTAAAGAATCTCCACCCCAACCCACTCCACCTGAAGAATCTCCTCCCCAACCCACTCCACCTGAAGAATCTCCACCCCAACCCACTCCACCTGAAGATTCTCCCCAACCCACTCCATCTGAAGAATCTCTTCCCCAACCCACTCCAACTGAAGAATCTCTTCCCCAACCCACTCCAACTGAAGAATCTCTTCCCCAACCCACTCCAACTGAAGAATCTCCCCCCCAACCCATTCCAACTGAAGAATCTCCCCAACCCACTCCACCTGAAGACTCTCCGCAACCTACTCCACCTGAAGAATCTCTTCCCCAACCCACTCCAACTGAAGAATCTCTTCCCCAACCCACTCCAACTGAAGAATCTCTTCCCCAATCCACTCCAACTGAAGAATCTCCCCCCAACCCACTCCAACTGAAGAATCTCCGCAACCCACTCCACCTGAAGACTCTCCTCCCCAACCCACTCCACCTGAAGAATCTCCACCCCAACCTACTCCACCTGAAGAATCTCCTCCCCAACCCACTCCAACTGAAGACTCTCCTCCCCAACCCACTCCACCTGAAGAATCTCCTCCCCAACCCACTCCACCTGAAGAATCTCCTCCCCAACCCACTCCACCTGAAGAATCTCCTCCCCGACCCACTCCACCTGAAGAATCTCCCCAATCCACTCCAACTGAAGAATCTCCACCCCAACCCACTCCAACCTGAAGAATCTTCACCCCAACCCACCCCACCTTAAGACTCTCCTCCCCAACCCACTCCACCTGAAGAATCTCCTCCCCAACCAACCCCACCTTAAGATTCTCCCCAACCCACTCCAACTGAAGAATCTCCTCCCCAACCCACTCCACCTAGAGAATCTTCCCAACCCACTCCACCTGAAGAATCTCCTTCCCAACCCACTCCAACTGAAGATTCTCCCCAACCCACTCCAACTGAAGAATCTCCTCCCCAACCCACTCCACCTGAAGATTCTCCCCAACCCACTCCAACTGAAGATTCTCCCCAACCCACTCCAACTGAAGAATCTCCTCCCCAACCCACTCCACCTAAAGAATCTTCCCAACCCACTCCACCTGAAGAATCTTCCCAACCCACTCCAACTGAAGATTCTCCCCAACCCACTCCAACTAAAGAATCTCCTCCCCAACTGAAGAATCTCCCCAACCCACTCCACCTGAAGAATCTCCTCCCCAACCCACTCCACCTGAAGAATTTTCCCAACCCACTCCAACTAAAGAAGCTCCTCCCCAACCCACTCCACCTGAAGAATCTCCTCCCCAACCCACTCCACCTGAAGAATCTCCTTCCCAACCCACTCCACCTGAAGAATCTCCCCCACCCACTCCACCTAAAGAATACCCCCTGCACTCCCACTCCACCTAAAGAATCTCCACCCCAACCCACTCCACCTGAAGAATCTCCACCCCAACCCACTCCACCTGAAGAATCTCCTCCCCAACCCACTCCACCTGAAGAATCTCCTCCCCAACCCACTCAACCTGAAGAATCTCCATCCCAACCCACTCCACCTAAAGAATCTCCTCCCCAACCCACTCCACCTAAAGAATACCCCCTGCACTCCCACTCCACCTAAAGAATCTCCACCCCAACCCACTCCACCTGAAGAACCTCCTCCCCAACCCACTCCACCTGAAGAATCTCCACCCCAACCCACTCCACCTAAAGAATCTCCTCCCCAACCCACTCCACCTAAAGAAGACCCCCTGCACTCCCACTCCACCTAAAGAATCTCCACCCCAACCCACTCCACCTGAAGAATCTCCTCCCCAACCCACTCCACCTGAAGAATCTCCACCCCAACCCACTCCACCTGAAGAATCTCCTCCCCAACCCACTCCACCTGAAGAATCTCCTCCCCAACCCACTCCAACTGAAGACTCTCCTCCCCAACCCACTCCACCTGAAGAATCTCCTCCCCAACCTACTCCACCTAAAGAATCTCCTCCCCAACCCACTCCACCTGAAGAATCTCCTCCCCGACCCACTCCACCTGAAGAATCTCCCCAATCCACTCCAACTGAAGAATCTCCACCCCAACCCACTCCAACCTGAAGAATCTCCACCCCAACCCACTCCACCTTAAGACTCTCCTCCCCAACCCACTCCACCTGAAGAATCTCCACCCCAACCCACTCCACCTGAAGAATCTCCTCCCCAATCCACCCCACCTTAAGATTCTCCCCAACCCACTCCAACTGAAGAATCTCCTCCCCAACCCACTCCACCTAAAGAATCTTCCCAACCCACTCCACCTGAAGAATCTCCTTCCCAACCCACTCCAACTGAAGATTCTCCCCAACCCACTCCAACTGAAGAATCTCCTCCCCAACCCACTCCACCTGAAGATTCTCCCCAACCCACTCCAACTGAAGAATCTCCTCCCCAACCCACTCCACCTAAAGAATCTTCCCAACCCACTCCACCTGAAGAATCTCCTTCCCAACCCACTCCAACTGAAGAATCTCCTTCCTAACCCACTCCAACTAAAGAATCTCCTCCCCACCTGAAGAATCTCCTCCCCAACCCACTCCACCTGAAGAATCTCCTCCCCAACCCACTCCACCTGAAGAATCTCCTCCCCAACCCACTCCACCTGAAGAATCTCCTCCCCAACCCACTCCACCTGAAGAATCTCCTCCCCGACCCACTCCACCTGAAGAATCTCCCCAATCCACTCCAACTGAAGAATCTCCACCCCAACCCACTCCAACCTGAAGAATCTTCACCCCAACCCACTCCACCTTAAGACTCTCCTCCCCAACCCACTCCACCTGAAGAATCTCCTCCCCAACCAACCCCACCTTAAGATTCTCCCCAACCCACTCCAACTGAAGAATCTCCTCCCCAACCCACTCCACCTAGAGAATCTTCCCAACCCACTCCACCTGAAGAATCTCCTTCCCAACCCACTCCAACTGAAGATTCTCCCCAACCCACTCCACCTGAAGAATCTCCTCCCCAACCCACTCCACCTGAAGATTCTCCTCCCCAACCCACTCCACCTGAAGATTCTCCTCCCCAACCCACTCCACCTGAAGATTCTCCCCAACCCACTCCAACTGAAGATTCTCCCCAACCCACTCCAACTGAAGAATCTCCTCCCCAACCCACTCCACCTAAAGAATCTTCCCAACCCACTCCACCTGAAGAATCTTCCCAACCCACTCCAACTGAAGATTCTCCCCAACCCACTCCAACTAAAGAATCTCCTCCCCAACTGAAGAATCTCCCCAACCCACTCCACCTGAAGAATCTCCTCCCCAACCCACTCCACCTGAAGAATTTCCCCAACCCACTCCAACTGAAGAAGCTCCTCCCCAACCCACTCCACCTGAAGAATCTCCTCCCCAACCCACTCCACCTGAAGAATCTCCTTCCCAACCCACTCCACCTGAAGAATCTCCCCCACCCACTCCACCTAAAGAATACCCCCTGCACTCCCACTCCACCTAAAGAATCTCCACCCCAACCCACTCCACCTGAAGAATCTCCACCCCAACCCACTCCACCTGAAGAATCTCCTCCCCAACCCACTCCACCTGAAGAATCTCCTCCCCAACCCACTCAACCTGAAGAATCTCCACCCCAACCCACTCCACCTAAAGAATCTCCTCCCCAACCCACTCCACCTAAAGAATACCCCCTGCACTCCCACTCCACCTAAAGAATCTCCACCCCAACCCACTCCACCTGAAGAACCTCCTCCCCAACCCACTCCACCTGAAGAATCTCCACCCCAACCCACTCCACCTAAAGAATCTCCTCCCCAACCCACTCCACCTAAAGAAGACCCCCTGCACTCCCACTCCACCTAAAGAATCTCCACCCCAACCCACTCCACCTGAAGAATCTCCTCCCCAACCCACTCCACCTGAAGAATCTCCACCCCAACCCACTCCACCTGAAGATTCTCCCCAACCCACTCCATCTGAAGAATCTCTTCCCCAACCCACTCCAACTGAAGAATCTCTTCCCCAACCCACTCCAACTGAAGAATCTCTTCCCCAACCCACTCCAACTGAAGAATCTCCCCCCAACCCACTCCACCTGAAGAATCTCCCCAACCCACTCCACCTGAAGACTCTCCTCCCCAACCCACTCCACCTGAAGAATCTCAACCCCAACCTACTCCACCTGAAGAATCTCCTCCCCAACCCACTCCACCTGAAGAATCTCCTCCCCAACCCACTCCACCTGAAGACTCTCCTCCCCAACCCACTCCAACTGAAGACTCTCCTCCCCAACCCACTCCACCTGAAGAATCTCCTCCCCAACCTACTCCACCTGAAGAATCTCCTCCCCAACCCACTCCACCTGAAGAATCTCCACCCCAACCCACTCCACCTTAAGACTCTCCTCCCCAACCCACTCCACCTGAAGAATCTCCACCCCAACCCACTCCACCTGAAGAATCTCCACCCCAACCCACTCCACCTGAAGAATCTCCTCCCCAATCCACCCCACCTTAAGATTCTCCCCAACCCACTCCAACTGAAGAATCTCCTCCCCAACCCACTCCACCTAAAGAATCTTCCCAACTCACTCCACCTGAAGAATCTCCTTCCCAACCCACTCCAACTGAAGATTCTCCCCAACCCACTCCACCTGAAGAATCTCCTCCCCAACCCACTCCACCTGAAGAATCTCCACCCCAACCCACTCCACCTGAAGAATCTCCACCCCAACCCACTCCACCTGAAGATTCTCCCCAACCCACTCCATCTGAAGAATCTCTTCCCCAACCCACTCCAACTGAAGAATCTCTTCCCCAACCCACTCCAACTGAAGAATCTCCCCCCCCCAACCCATTCCAACTGAAGAATCTCCCCAACCTCCTCCACCTGAAGACTCTCCTCCCCAACCCACTCCACCTGAAGAATCTCAACCCCAACCTACTCCACCTGAAGAATCTCCTCCCCAACCCACTCCAACTGAAGACTCTCCTCCCCAACCCACTCCAACTGAAGACTCTCCTCCCCAACCCACTCCACCTGAAGAATCTCCTCCCCAACCCACTCCACCTGAAGAATCTCCTCCCCAACCTACTCCACCTGAAGAATCTCCTCCCCAACCCACTCCACCTGAAGAATCTCCTCCCCGACCCACTCCACCTGAAGAATCTCCCCAATCCACTCCAACTGAAGAATCTCCACCCCAACCCACTCCAACCTGAAGAATCTCCACCCCAACCCACTCCACCTTAAGACTCTCCTCCCCAACCCACTCCACCTGAAGAATCTCCACCCCAACCCACTCCACCTGAAGAATCTCCTCCCCAATTCACCCCACCTTAAGATTCTCCCCAACCCACTCCAACTGAAGAATCTCCTCCCCAACCCACTCCACCTGAAGAATCTCCTTCCCAACCCACTCCAACTGAAGAATCTCCTCCCCAACCCACTCCAACTGAAGAATCTCCTCCCCAACCCACTCCACCTGAAGATTCTCCCCAACCCACTCCACCTGAAGAATCTCCTCCCCAACCCACTCCACCTAAAGAATCTTCCCAACCCACTCCACCTGAAGAATCTCCTTCCCAACCCACTCCAACTAAAGAATCTCCTCCCCACCTGAAGAATCTCCTCCCCAACCCACTCCACTTGAAGAATCTGCTCCCCAACCCACTCCACTTGAAGAATCTCCTCCCCAACCCACTCCACCTGAAGAATCTCCTCCCCAACCCACTCCACCTGAAGAATCTCCTCCCCAACCCACTCCACCTGAAGAATCTCCTCCCCAACCCACTCCACCTGAAGAATCTCCTCCCCAACCCACTCCACCTGAAGAATCTCCTCCCCAACCCACTCCACCTGAAGAATTTCCCCAATCCACTCCAACTGAAGAAGCTCCTCCCCAACCCACTCCACCTGAAGAATCTCCTCCCCAACCCACTCCACCTGAAGAATCTCCTTCCCAACCCACTCCACCTGAAGATTCTCCCCAACCCACTCCACCTGAAGAATCTCCTCCCCAACCCACTCCAACTAAAGAATCTCCTCCCCAACCCACTCCACCTGAAGAATCTCCTCCCCAACCCACTCCACCTGAAGAATCTCCTCCCCAACCCACTCCACCTGAAGAATCTCCTCCCCAACCCACTCCAACTAAAGAATCTCCTCCCCAACCCATTCCAACTAAAGAATCTCCTCCCCAACCCATTCCAACTGAAGAATCTCCTCAACCCACTCCACCTGAAGAATCTCCTCCCCAACCCATTCCAACTAAAGAATCTCCTCCCCCACCCACTTCACCTGAAGAATCCCCCCCACCATGCTGCCTGTGGGGTAAGATTCTTCAGTCGATCCAAATGTATGTACAGTACAGTACAGTGATATTATTAACCAACAACACTATTGGTAAGAGAATAATTATGGAAAGGAAAATATCTTTAGTAAATGAGGATAATGGTAACAACTCATCCTGTACCTGCCCTCCACAAGTGATGGCCACCAAGGTAGATGAGAAGAAGTCCTGTATGATTCTGTATAATGAACTTTCTTACATAGAATAGTTGACAAAGAATAGTAGTGATATCGACTTTCAAGAGAGAAGAAACAGTAAGAAAAAAATAAACAATGGTAATAAAAAGAAGCTATAAGAAGAAAAGGGAAGAGAAGCAGGAAGAAAAATAAATACTGTACAGCAGTAAGAAAAATTCTGTCCATATTGTCTACAAACTCCAGTTATCAATCTGCAGTGTTGTATTTGCTACCTCCTGGTAAAAGAGTGGCCTCCAGCCTCCCCCAATAGCCACACCTTCGCTGCCATTTTATTACCTTAATATTAAGTATCCTAATACAAGAGTAGCTATCCTATCTCTGTTGAATTAGTTGAGCCGCAGATCTATGCGGCATTCAGTGACTGTAGCCTGATAGTCAATATCTGCAGCTGTTGTCGGCATTGGGGCAGAAGCTCTCGTTCCCCTGAGGCAGAGCAAAGCCGACCGAAGGAGAGAGAAAGACAGTCGACATCTCATCCAGGCTGTAACATAACTTCTGGGCTGCTGCTTCTGTTCAGAGATCACCTCCGTGAGTCTGGCCTAGAAACAAAATCTTGCACTTGGTCCCATCTCACCAGAGGTTGTGAAGCTGCCTTGATCAACGTTTTGAACTCTCTTCCCATATGCCTTTATCTTGTCATTCTCGTTCCTCTTGTGTGCAGCATCGAGAGCTAGGTTACGGTGACATGCGGCCATGGGATCAAAAATCCTGATGTCGAAGAAAGCTCGCTGTCCCCGCGTCCAGAATCCTCGAGCACTGACGTCAACACGGGCTTCGTTAGCTGTTTTTGAAGTTCTATGTTTGAAGATCTGACCATCCAATGGAAGGAGGGTCGGTTCTACCATGACATCCCGGCAGATTTCCTTCAGCATATTTGCTGTGAGATCCCTTACTTCGTCATGCCTCATGCATATGAAGCCCTCTTTCTTGCACACCATGGCGTGATTGACGTCATAGGAGGAGCCACACATGCATTGGGAGGGCAAACCTACTGGCCCACCATACCTTAGAGCATTGGCATCTGTAAATTCTTGTTTATTGAGACTGAAACCATTTGCCCTTATCAGTAACGTAGTTAACCAGTTTGAGGCGCCCACCTCCTGCGCTATAGCTACTTTTTTTTTCAAATTCTCTGGTATTTGCAGCAATAGTTGCTGCAGCTTGTCACTTTGGCCGTGCTGTCGTTCTGTCGTAATAGACCTTCGGATCTTGTTTACTTCACTGGTATCCACCACCCCTGTTGCGTTCTCAGCTATTATGTGGTTTGTGAGGTGCTGCCTTGAGCTTAACTGAGTTTTGATGCTCAGCGGCAGCAATCTCCTCTGGATTGGTTAGTCCCATTCCTCCCAGTCTCGGTGGTAGTGCAAGGAGTGATCTTTCTGCTGGGGTTAGGTGAGGGTGTTTCACTAATTTGGGAATGAAATTGACGCTGATAGCTTCGTCAAGGGGGTGGAGGAGGGGTCCGATATCAGGGACAGTACACATCAGGTAGTTCCAACGATGCTTGACTCCATGGGTGAATGCTGCAAAAGCAGCATGTAGCTCTGTGTTAGCAATCTCAGACAGTTTGGATTTCCCCAACCCACTCATTCACCTTTCCCGCTACGTACTCTGTCTTGAAGTCCGTCGTGCTGATTACTGCCCCTAGGTGTCTTTGGCCATCCTGGAAATAGTGGCACTACAGCCACAGCTATTCCTTTGGAAAGTAGCACAAGACCACTACCATCTCTTGTACAGTATATATACTTTTGAAAAGCATTCACAATTTGAATAATTTTTCCCAAATAGGCAATATGTACAGGTATGTGTAATTTGTTCAAGTATTAGAAATTAGCATCAATCTAGAGTCACCTGCACTTATACTGTACCTGGTATAGTGGCTGATGTGTTTGGCGAGTTGTGGCATGTCTGTGGAAAGCGTATCTTATCATCCTTAGTCTGGCTACTATTGTGAGGTTCCTTAGGGCCACTCCTGGAGTTTTAATATGATGTAAATACAGTAAAACCTCGATTAACCGACTTTCGGATTAACCGTCAATCCCGAACTCCTAAAAAAATATAAAAAAAATTTCTTTTTTTAAGCAGGGATTAGCCCACCCGGGCGCAGGTCACTGACCCACATCGGGGCCTGGGGGGAGATAATGTAATAATATTAATAATGATGATAATAATAATAATAATATTAATATTAATAATGATAATAATAATAATAATGATAATGATAATAATAATAATAATAATATTAATAATAAAAATAAAAAAAAACCGTAAATAAATGCAAAAATTAAAAAAAAAATCAAGAGAGACAATATATGTATGTTGTGTTCTCAATAGTAAGAGAAGCTATTGAGACCCTGCAATTGTGTGTGAATGAGGTAGAAAGTCAGATGAGCAACCTGGGACTTTGTCAAAATTTTTGTGATGACGTTCTTTGACTTTTCCATTTTTTTATTCATGGTTTCTGTGCTGGTTCATATTTATTTACTAAAGTGGTTTATGTTTTAAAGCAAATTCTATTGAAATATGAATGACAAATGAACAAAAATGAATAGAGGGAATTGAATGAGGTAGGTTAGGGAATAGGGAAAGGTACTTTGAAAATGTATGTTTTGTTTCCGTAGACTTTATGTACTATGTATTAACCTACCTTTCGGATTATCCGTCGGCCCCTTCCCCCAATGTGTGGTCGGTTAATCGAGGTTTTACTGGGGGGTAAACACAAAGTTACCACATCTCTCAATATGCTTCAGCTGCTTACAGTTAATGAGAACTTTAGTGAAGAAAAAGCTCCATTATTCACCACACACTGCATGCAGTCATGAAAAAATTCTGATCTATGCTAGGATACTCCTTCGAATTCCGTACCCTTTTATTTTTATATTCAGCCATTCATGAGGTGTGCTGTTGAAAGCCTCAGCAAACTGGAGATATATGTAACCATTATTGCCCCAGGGTCTGTGTTCAAACATCCAGCACTTTAAGTAATTTCATCAAGCAAAGCATAGGTTTATGTTGATATTTATTTACAAGGGTGTTCCTTGTTCTTCCATCATGGCAGCTTGTATGATGCTCTCTAGTGCAGTACTGCAGTTTACACACTGTGCTGGTCAAGCTCACTGGCCTGTAATTGTTTGTGCAGTGGTGATCACCCTGTTTGAATATAGCACTCACATATGCCATTTTCCAGTCACTGGGGACCTTTTGTTTGTCCATGCATCTGCAGACCCAGAATTTAAGGAGCTCTGCAAGCTCATTTCACACTCATTTCACAACACACTCAACTGGGATGCACTCTATAATGACCAGGGTTCTTACGTACCCTAACCTTTGACAATGTCTGTTAGTGCTTTGTCAAGCCATTTTTCCTCAGATGCAAGGAGATGCACACATCCTCTCTTGTAAATACCTACTGGGGAAAATAATATACAGTGGTCCCTCGTTTAACGAGCACAATCCGTTTTAGAAGGTTGCTCGTTAACCGAAACCATTGTTTCAATGGGTTTTTGGGTAATTGGTTCCAGCTCACCGAAAATTGCCTAAATTCAACAAAAAAGGTAGAAAAGTACACTTACTTTGAGGTGTGTATGTAGAAGGCTCCTGGATGATGATGATGAGAATTAGAATGGGGGTGGAGAAGGGAGAAGAGAAGGCATTGGGGCGGAAGAGAAATCACCCCATGGTGCCATTTCACCCATGAAATTTTAGTTCTCTTGGTGTATTTCAAGATTATTTTCTTTAAATCAACACTGCACTGCATTATATATTGTCAATATGTAAAATAAATTTCAAAATGACCAATAATTTGCTTGCAAAAACAGAAAAAAGGTATTTAGTTGAAGAGAGTCTCAAGCAAGATGTTCCCTCCACTGAAAAGATACAAAGACTGACGCCTGTATGGTGTGTTGAGAGGCTGGATGGCGTGCATAAAACTAGTTTCATTACCTTCAATTATGTTCAATATTTGTTAAAATGAGTAAAAAATTTAATATTAAACTTATAAAATTATTGAATAGTATAAACTTCTTAATATTTGCTAAAATGGTAAGGAATTTAAGCCCTAGAACCGATTACTGTATTGGCGGACTAATACTACAGCTGGTGGACCGCCAAATGCAAGGGAAATCATGTACAGGTTGGCTCGTAAGAAACTCGTTAATCAAGGGATTGCTCGTTAACCGAAGTTAAGAATCTTATGGAAGGCAACTCGTTAACCGAAATGTCGTTAACCGAGGGACCACTGTATTTAACGCTTTCACCTTGTCCTGATGTGAGTCTGCATAATTACCTCTACTAATAGTCAAGCTAGTAAACTCTCCTTTCACCTTGTCCTGATGCGAGTCTGCATAATTACCTCTACTAATAGTCAAGCTAGTAAACTCTCCTTTCACCTTGTCCTGATGTGAGTCTGCATAATTACCTCCACTAATAGTCAAGCTAGTAAACTCTCCTTTCACCTTGTCCTGATGTGAGTCTGCATAATTACCTCCACTAATAGTCAAGCTAGTAAACTCTCTTCTATGTTACAAAGAAAAAACTAAAATGGATACAAATGTTTCTCAACAAAAGAAAGTGTTCAAAATAGCATTGTAAATAATGACCCTTTAAGATATCTAACTTGTCTGTGACCACCAGCTAGTGACCCAATGTCCCCAGCTTCAGGCTATTTAGTCTCCTGGCAATCATGGCTGAGTGTCATGTCCCTTAACTTCCTCAGATAAATACAAGTCATAATCAACAAAAATTGGTTAAAACAAAACATTAAGTCATGTCAATCGTATTTTTTTTTTAATAAAGTCACCCAGTTTATAATTTACGTAAAACAGGCTTCATGCATCTGTTAATTAGCTTTAAATTTCTCAACTTGCTACAAGATTGTGTTGTTGCAAGGAGTGGATTATACTCATGATTGTGATCAAGATAACACAGCTTTCATATTATGTTCAGTTAGTATCAACAGTCAAACAGAAAATAGGTTTCTCATGTTAATTATTGGAGTTTATTTTGTTACCATTTAATACTTTATACCAGTGGTAGTTTGGGGACCCAGAGCTCGCTAGTACTCTTGGTGTGTGGGGGTAAATCATCACATGCAGTTCGGTATCTTTATTTATTTTATTATATTATCATCTTTTTTTTTTGTTAGGGGAGAGGTAGGATTTGATTTTACAATATTAAGTTACAGAGTTTTTCATGATAAAAATATTTGGCAATAATTGAACACATTTGTACACATTCTTGTGCATTTGTATTTACCAGTGAAGATGATGTATGATATGTTTTGCCTCTTACTAGTGGCTGGTGTTTACACTGGCTGGGGAAGTGTGGGTACTTAAGCAATACCAAATTCATATGAATTCACACCTGAAGTAGGTAGCTTGTCTTGCTGTTGAGGGGGGAGGAGGATGAAGGGAAGACGAGAGGCAGGAAGCAGTTCCTCTCATCCGTCCTCTACTTCCTGCTGCCTCACACCTGGCCTCATGCTTGAACCTCACCTACTTGCCTAGACCAGAATGGGCGTAGGGCTGGTCGTAGTTGGAATAGCCGAAGACGCGCCCACGTGTGTTGGCACTGGGCGGAGGATGTCCCTTACCCTTGTCATTGGTTTGCATGTGCGCTGTAGACACAAACATCCGTCATCACACAAAGTCTACCAGTGAGTGGTCGAGCTACTGTACTTGATGCTAGGGAAGGTCTAGGAGCCAGTCTGATTGGCTGGAGTGCATGATATACAGTATTCTAAAAAGTCTACTTCACAAACCAACTGAACTAAATCAACCTAACCAAACCACCCGAAGATTGTTAGGTCAGGGTTTGGTGGATTGTGTTGCCTGATATAATTTTGAGAGTTCCTGTAAAAATCCCTGATCTACAGAAACATCCTACTCTGTACCCTGACACTGTTTCCTTGATATATCTCATAAAAAAAACCCCACACAATTATGAGTAGTACAGTACTAACAACAGATGATACCTAAGACACCTGTACTGAACAACTACAACTGATTATTTAGTTTTATTTATGAACACTTGTCTGAGTCCAATGGGTTAGTGAGTGATCTGGGGTCACCTGGATGGATAAGATAGTGGGAGTCACCTGAAGATCAAGTAAACAAATGAAATTGGAGTCTCATGATGTAAAACTGATAAAGCGAGTGGATAAGAGCGAGAGAATACATGGAGTCACTTGAGGTACCCGTGGATGAGGGACTAACCTTCGTACTTAGCCAGGAGATTGAGGAATTGCTGACGATCGAGGAGCCCGATGTTTTCCTGGCTGCGGGCGACCTCTTCCACACTGTCCAGGTTGGTCCTTAACTCATTGAAGAAGTTTCGCATGTCAGAGAGCACCCCTGCCGGCCCAGCTGTCACCATTATTAATATACCTCACGTGTTATTATTAGTAAAGTCACGTGTTTTTTAGTACACTATTATAAGTTTTGTGTTATAATGGTAGTGTTAAGAGGATGATGTAGCCACGGTGTTGTGTGTGTGGTGTGTGTTCAGGGGGTGATGAGGCCATGGTGTTTATTTTGTGTGTTTATGTGACTGTATTTGTGTGTATGTTTGTATGTGTTTGTGTATGCATGTGTGTGTGCACAGTATGTAATGTTTGTGTGTGTGTGTTTGTGTATGCATGTGTTTGTGTGTGCATGTATATGTTTGTGTATGGATGTGTGTGCGCGTGTATTTCTGTGTGTGTGTGCATGTGTGTGTGTGTATGTATGTGTGTGTGCGCATGTGTGTGTGCGTGCGTGCGTATGTGTGCGTGTGTGTGTGTGTTAATAATGTGTCTGTGAAGCTATAATAGTGTTCTGACAACACTGAACATTCAAAATTAAATATTAACAATAATTCCGATATATCACGTCGATACACACACACTTATACACGCACACATGCATACACATATACACACGAGTACAGTCAAATAAACACACATACACGCGCGCACACGCACGGACACACACGCACGACTCCACAATGTCACCACACTTCCTTCATGTAAAAAAAATATAAATTTTTTCCCATAACCCCCTAAAAAAACAATCACTTAAGAAACCTCAAATGAGAAAATATCACAAAGGGTTTGTTTCTTCAGTAAACTATCGAGGCCTTTGTGGAGGTTATATACGTAGGAAAACTTCACGTATGCAAATAATTGATTAAAGTTTTGTTATTGGAAGCAAAGTGCTCGAGGGAGGATGGGGTCTTTGTGTGTTTCTTTCTCTTATTTAATCGTCAAAGGTTTTTTTAGTAATGAATGAAAGAGAAAAAAATGGGAACGAAATTTGGTTTATATTTGTAGTGTTTAATTCTGTCGTCTCTGGGGTGAGGGGCCGTCACATTCACCCTAACTCATCATATGTTTAATACTTTAATGTGCGGGAACAGGTCTTCCTCCCCCCCCCCCCCCCCCCCACCTTTCGTCCCCTCCTCCTCCGCCTTTCCTCCACTGCCTTTCCTCCCCTCCTCCTCCCCCAGACTTGACACTCGCCATCTGGAGGCTACGTGAAGAACTCAATTTTCCCGAGAAAGTTAACAGAAAAATAGAGAGATACTATCACACACTGACCTAAGCTAACATACTGGACGTAAGGGGGCGACCTCTTACCGAGGCCCATCGTAGGAATCTTGGCAGGTTGGTCGCGCTTGGCCAGGGAGGGGTTGTGGTGGGTCCTGGAGAGAGGCATGGGGGGCGTGTAAGGCCTCTCACTCAGAGTATCATCACCATCGATAAGGGTGGAGGACTCAGGGCGGTCTCCCAGCAGCGTCCTGAACCATTGTAGGGTCTGAAGACTGTCGTTGTTAAAGGAGGCCCTGGGAGATGGCTGCATCGTGAGCGGCCATCCACGTCTGCCAGGTTCGTTGGTGTCTGCCGGGGTGAAAAACTACTTTATACTTAACATTTTCTTGTGTGTGTGTGTGTGTGTGTGTAAGTTCAGTTTTCATGTTTGTTTCAGTACATCCGGATATAGTGACAAACAATCCCCCCCCCCCCCCCCCACACACAGGGTCCTCGTCATACCCAGATGAAATGGCTGGTGGTGGATGACTCTCACACCTGTCATCCTTCACCCTTGATGACCTCACACATTGGTGCTGAGGTCACAGTATTTGGCTGTCATCAACCCAACACCTGCTATTACTGACCGAACTGACCGACGTTTATGTTCGAGGAAATATTTCTTTTTGTTGAGTGAAGCTTAACTCAGTGGATGGCCAAATTTCACTCAATCACGTCTCATTGTGTACTCTGGCAGAGGTACGACCAGCCCCCCATTAAAGCAGTTACGAGTAATTATGGCGCAGACTTGTGGGTTATTGGT
>CAUDMG010003885.1:2302500-2395000 GCA_958450375.1 Homarus gammarus | reverse complement strand
AGCTTATCCACATGTCCACAAGCTTATCCACATGTATTCAAGCCTATCCACATGTATTCAAGCCTATCCACATGTCCACAAGCTTATCCATATGCACAGCTTAATGTATCATGGTATCTAGTGTGAAAAAGAATGTGTTCAGGGAGAAGAACACATCACAGAAGAACACTTAATAAAGAACACCTTACAGAACACATCTCATAAAAAGAACACTTCACTGGAGAACACCTTTCAAGAGGACAGAACATAAGGAGAACATCACACAGCAGAACACCATCGGGAGGAACATGTTAGTGTGTGTGTGTGTGTGATGGACCTACCTGCGAGGAGAGGTAGACCCAGGGCAGCATGTCCCAGGAGCGGTAGAAGTACGAGCAGGTTGACCAACGCCACCATACCTTGCTGAGCCTTGAACCTTGACGTGCTCGGCACCTGCTGAGTTCCTTCCTCTTCCACTCTTCTGAGACGTTTGGAACTTTTTAACTGTTTTTGTTATGAGTTATGGGAGGTTTATGGACTTCTGTTGCGTGTGTGTGCGAGAATAAGTAACGGTAAATTAACCCGCCAAGCTCCTCTTCTTGTTGTGGTAGCTGGCGCACGTCTGCGGTCCCGAGCCAAGAGAGCGTCGTATTTATATTGCCTCAGCCTCTTGGCACCTGGCTTGGGATTGGACCACTTTTGCCTGGGAACATTTTCTTATTGGTTAATCCAACTTCAGGTTGTTTACACTTGATAACAAGAGTCAAGAATGGTTATACTCTTCTTTAATATAAGATTTAGCTTAATGCATTACGTATAACTAATTTACACGAGTAAACGACATGCATTGTGAATATTTTTCCATTTTTTATATTCTGGCGCTCTCTGTCGTCAAGGATAGTGACGTCACCAGCAAGGATAAACATGATTGGTTAAGAAAAGAGTGGGCGTGTGTGTAGGTATGTATGTATACGGTGGCTTCGAGGAAGGTTGGACGCCCTCGAGTTAATCCCAGTGTTTGTTTAGGCGGGAGGGGGTAGATAGCACAAGAAATATGAAAGGATTAAATTGACAATCAAAGAAACCAAATGGGTGTAATGTAGTGTGTTCCTGGAGACAGTGAGGTGAAGTTACACATACATACATACATACATACATACTGTACATATATACATACACACATGGTTCGTAAAAATAGAACCGCTGTGTTAAAACTTCAAAAGTGTTGCAGTATTTACTCACCCTCAGTAAAAAGATTAATGTACACAAAAATAATTAAATATCAATAACTTAAATATATTTCGAAATTACCAACAGATCAATTTTTTATCACTGACGCAGAAACGAGCAGGAGAGAAGTCACTCACCTGACGTGTATAGATACTGGGTTCACCTGCAGCGCTCACCTCCACCTGTCTCATTAGTGTATCAGGTATAACGAGTTGCTAATATACAACAAAACACTCAATTGTCATTTATTAGCAACAATTAAATCATTCAGTAATCTATTTATTAATTTACTTTGTGTTTCTAATGTGTCAACACAAAGCTTTTTATCACACGGTAGTTAATTTCTCATACAAGTCTTGCCAACATCAGCAACAACACAGACAATTACGTGTATTTGTCTTGACAGATGAACAAACTGGTAGATTATCTTTACTTTACACAAAAAAATCATATAAAGCTTTTTATTGAGTTAAAATGTATATCAACTCTACGGTAATTTTCTGTCGTAAGTTATAATTGTGAGCTTTTCTTGAGTAGTTGTTGTTGTTGACAGTGGGTACATTAGTTCTGACAGCCCCCTTACACTTTACTATTTTTCAGTTCAGCAACCAGTCCGCAGCAAGGTCGACTGAGGGAGCCTCACCTAATAGCCAGCCAGAGGGCTCAAACCAACGACTATTTAATAAAGAGAGGTGAGTACTATAGACCCACTCAGCCACCGCACTCTTGTTTTGTACACAGTAACTAACATGTTTTAAGTCCAGCAGGTGTTGGTGGAGGGGGCTGTACAGTTAACAGGTGTTCTCTCCATGTGTGTCTCAGAGAACCCAGGTGATGGCCACTAATGAGTTATGTCTTACACTCCATCACTACTCACTCCAGGTAAATTATCAATGAAATAATTAACTCGCGAGTAGTGTTCACCTCATGTAGAACTCAAGGAAAATTGATCCTCAAATTAAAAAGATTAAATAATTTTTATCATTAATCATGTACGAGTAAGGACCATCTACGGTTCATGGAAATCCGTCCGTTTCTTCTCGATTATTATTGCTTCCATACGACGAACGAGCCACGGATGTCATGGACAAGGTGGACGTAGGGAGGTTCGAGATTTCGTAACATTGCCTGTACGTATGTGTGTGTGGAGTAATAATGTGTGAGTGTGAAGAATAAGAGAGAGTGAGCGCCCTCGGTGATGCTTCTGTAGACGGCCACCAAGGAGCAGGTAATTAATCAGTTGTTGGTGGGTCACTGACTCCCGCCTTCACACCTGACAATCAATCGGACTCTTGTGCTCGTTTGATCGATGATCCGGAGAGGCTACAGTGACCTTGTCTGTTTGGCTGTTTGTCTCGTAGTCTTGTTTGGGTAGTGAGTTTGTTTGCTTGGTGACCTGGTCTGGGTAGCGAGTAGGTCGGTCCGTCCAGCAGTGTCCTACCTACTGCCGTGTTGCTGACGACCATGTGGTGATCGCTGAGGGATTTACACACACACACACACACACACACGAGGGAGACAGATGGGCGTAAGCAACATTAAACATTTTATTCAGATGATTATTTTTTCTGCTTCTGGTAATATTAAACTAATCTTATTTCAACTATTGACCAATTACTTCCGGCTGAGGTGGTGAGGCGGGTGTTGGTGAGGCGGGTGTTGGTGAGGCGGGTGTTGGTGAGGCGGGTGTTGGTGAGGCAGGTGTTGGTGAGGCACGAGTTGGTGAGGGAGATGTTGGTTGGGCACGTGTTGGTGAGCCACGTGTTGGTGAGGCAGGTGGTGGTGAGGCAGGTGTTGGTGGGGCAGGTGTTGGTGGGGCAGGTGTTGGTGAGGCAGGTACATTACAATAATAACACGCCCACTGACCAATGCATTACAGTAATCATGCCGAGTACGGGAGCTGTTCTGGCGGCAATGGAGTCAAGTCACACAAAAGAGTTTAAGTCACGTCACACTACAGGGGTAGAGAGTCACACTACAGGGGTCGAGAGTCACACTACAGGGGTCGAGAGTCACATTACAGGGGTAGAGGGTCACACTACAGGGGTAGAGAGTGACACTAAAGGGGTCGAGAGTCACACTACAGGGGTAGAGAGTGACACTAAAGGGGTCGAGAGTCACACTACAGGGGTAGAGAGTGACACTAAAGGGGTCGAGGATCACACTACAGGGGTCGAGGATCACACTGCAGGGGTCAACACTCACACTAAAGGGGTCGAAAGTCACACTACAGAGGTCGAGAGTCACACTATACAGGGGTCGAGCGTCACACTATAGGGGTTGAGAGTCACACTATACAGGGGTCGAGAGTCACACTATAGGGGTTGAGAGTCATACTATACAGTGGTCGAGAGTCACACTATAGGGGTGTAGAGTCAAAGTACAGGGGTCGAGAATCACACTATAGGGGTTGAGAGTCACAATATACAGTGGTCGAAAGTCACACTATAGGGGTCTTGAGTCACACTATACAGTGGTCGAGTCACACTATACAGTGGTCGAGAGTCACATTATACAGGGGTCGAGAGTCACACTACAGGTGTCGAGAGTCACACTAAAGGAGTTTAGAGTCACACTACAGGAGTAGAGAGTCACACTACAGGGGTCGAGAGTCACACTACAGAGGTCGAGAGTCACACTACAGGGGTTGAGAGTCACACTTCATGGGTCGAGAGTCACACTACATGGGTCGAGAGTCACACTATAGTGGTTGAGAGTCACACTACAGGGGTCAAGAGTCACACTACAGGGGTCGAGAGTCACACTTTATGGGTCAAGTCACACTACAAGAGTCGAGAGTCACACTATAGGGGTCGACAGTCACACTACAGGGGTCGAGTCACACTACAGGGGTCGAGAGTCACCACAGGGATCGAAAGTCACACTACAGGGGTCGAGAATTACACTGCCGGGATCGAGAGTCACACTATAGGGGTCTAGAGTCACACTGCAGTGGTCAAGATTCGCACTACAGGAATCGAAAGTCACACTACAGGGGTCGAGAGCCACACTTCATGGGTCGAGAGTCACACTACATGGGTCGTGAGTCACAATACAGGGGACGAGAGTCCCACTATAGTGGTTGAGAGTCACACTACAGGGGTCGAGAGTCACACTGCAGGGTTCGAGATTGTCACTACAGGGGTCGAGAGTCACACTACAGGGTTCGAGATTGTCACTACAGGGGTCGAGAGTCACACTACAGGGGTCGAGAGCCACACTACAGAGGTTGAGAGTCACACTACAGGGGTTGAGAGTCACACTACAGGGGTCGAGAGCCACACTACAGAGGTCGAGAGTCACTCTACAGGGGACGAATCACACTACAGGGGTCGAGACGCACACTATAGGGGTCGAGAGCCACACTACAGGGGTCGAGAGCCACACTGCAGGGGTCGAGAGCCACACTGCAGGGGTCGAGAGCCACACTACAGGGGTCGAGAGCCACACTACAGGGGTCGAGAGTCACAGTATAGGGGTCGAGAGTCACAGTACAGGGGTCGAGAGCCACACTACAGGGGTCGAGAGCCACACTACAGGGGTCGAGTCACACTATACGGGGGGTCGAGAGACACACTACAGTGGTCGAGAATTACACTACAGGGGTCGAGAGTCACACTATACAGGGGTCGAGTCACACTATACGGGGGGTCGAGAGCCACACTACAGGGGTCGAGTCACACTATACGGGGGGTCGAGAGTCATACTATACAGGGGTCGAGAGTCACACTACAGGGGTCGAGTGTCACACTATACAGGGGTCGAGTCACACTATACGGGGGGGTCGAGAGTCACACTACAGTGGTCGAGAATTACACTACAGGGGTCGAGAGTCACACTATACAGGGGTCAAGAGTCACACTACAGGGATCGAGTGTCACACTATACAGGGATCGAGAGTCACACTATACACAGGGTCTCTCTCTCTCTCTCTCTCTCTCTCTCTCTCTCTCGTGAACAACTTATAACTAAAAAACATATTAATAATTATAGAGTTGGAAGCACATGGGTTGTTTTTCTGTATAAGTTAAGCGGCTCCTGCTTCTCTTGCCTGGGGCTCTGAGCACTACAGCCACCACCACGCCCACCACTGTCTTAAGCACGCCCACTACTGTCTTAAGCACGCCCACTACTGTCTTAAGCACGGCCACCACTGTCTTAGCCACCCCCACCACTGTCTTAAACACGCCCACTACTGTCTTAAGCACGGCCACCACTTCTCTTAACCACACCCACCTCTGTCTCAACCACGCCTACCACTGTCTTAACCACACCCATCGTTGTAAACCACGCTTACTACCCCTACCGTTTCAACCACGCCTTTCATACATACACAAATACAGTACACGACGTCAACCTCCCTACCTACCCATTAGACAGGTGTTTGTGACCCACTAACACCAGTCCAACACCTGTTATTTAAGAGAGACGGAGATATATAATTACCCAGACAGAAGAGATGTTGAGAGAGAGAGAGAGAGAGAGAGAGAGAGAATATCTACCCCGTGTATTGTTTGTGACTGTTGCTTGTATATCATCTCTGCGGCTTATAAACATCTCCACTCTCGTATTTCAGTGTTACATATCATTAACTGGAAGCATTATAATCACTATGTTAATATTTATCATTACCACGACCCGTAAGTAGCAATTAAGGATGCATTTCTCTTTATCACGACCCGTAAGTAGCCATTAAGGATGTATTTATCATTATCCTGACCCGTAAGTAGCCATTAAGGATGTATTTATCATTATCACGACCCGTAAGTAGCCATTAAGGATGTATTTCTCATTATCTCGACCCGTAAGTAGCCATTAAGGATGGATTTATCATTATCCTGACCCTTAATTAGCCATTAAGGATATATTTCTCATTATCACGACCCGTAAGTAGCCATTAAGGATAAATTTCTCATTATCACGACCCGTAAGTAGCCATTAAGGATATATTTCTCATTATCACGACCCGTAAGTAGCCATTAAGGATAAATTTCTCATTATCACGACCCGTAAGTAGCCATTAAGGATATATTTCTCATTATCACGACCCGTAAGTAGCCATTAAGGATATATTTCTCATTATCACGACCCGTAAGTAGCCATTAAGGATGTATTTCTCATTATCACGACCCGTAAGTAGTCATTAAGTTTCAATGTCTTAATGGTTTTGTGGGTAAAAATTCTTAGTGCATTTAACAGGTGTCGTCATCATCAAATCTTGGAAGCAATTACTGTACAAATCTCTACCCATGAATACTTTAGCTGTAATGTATAAAGCACTAGAGTGGCGTGGTGCTGAGAGAGTGGCGAGTCTTACCTGGGAACTATGTTATCTGTACTGCCACCTCCACCACCACCACAAGCAAAACCACGATGATGAATAGTTGATGATGATTACGTCCCCCCACAGACAGACAGAGAGACAGACAGACAGACAGACAGAGAGACAGACAGACAGAGAGACAGACACATATACAGAACATTAAAATAGACCAAAAGACAAATAAAGACAGACGGAGAAAGACACACAGACAAATACAGAAATATAGACAAAGGCAGACAGACAGACAGACAGACAGATAAAAAATCACCCAAACTCTACTTAAATAAGAAAATAATAAATTATGAACATTTCAACAGTTGTTTATGACGGAATCTAGACTGACTGGTAAATGGATCATCAACTGAGTCAAAAACAGGTTAGATCGAAGAGTTAGTCAATGAGTGAGTGGGTCAGTCAGTCAGTCAATATATAAGTCACTCAGTCAGATAGGCAATTAACCAGTTACTCAATCATTCATTCAGTCAGTCAATATGCCAATCAATCAATATGCCAATCAGTCAATATGCCAGTCAGTCAGTCAGTCAGTTAGTAGGTCAGTTAATCGATTAATCAGTCGGAAATATCTTGACGAGTCTTTTTAAGAATCTGGGGAAAGATTCACAAAGATTCTAAGCGTTGATTCTGCCTTATAACGGGGGCTTAAGTGAAGGCGTACAGGGGCGGTAGCGTCTCAGAGGATTTGGGAGGCCATTTTCAATACGTGTGTTTGAGGTTTGAGTGTATTGTTGCATCTCCTGGTAACTATTAACAAGAACTAGGACAGGTAACTACTAGGACAGGTGGCTACTAACAAGAACTAGGACAGGTGGCTACTAACAAGAAGTAGAACATGTAACTATTAGGACAGGTAACCACTAACAAGAACTAGAACAGGTAACTGCTAGGACAGGTAACTACTAGGTCAGGTAACTACTAACAAGAATTGGGACAGGTAACTACTGACTAGAACAGGTAACTGCTAGGATAGGTAGCTACTAGGACAGGTAACTACTAGGACAGGTAACTACTAGGACAGCTAACTACTAGGACAGGTAACTACTAGGGCAGGTAACTACTAGGACAGGTAACTACTAACAAGAACTAGGACAGGTAACTACTGACCGGAACAGGTAACTACTGACCGGAACAGGTAACTACTAGGACAGGTAACTACTACGACAGTTAGCTAGAAGGACAGGTAACTACTAGCAAGAACTAAAACAGGCAATTACTAGGACAGGAAGCTACTAGGACAGGTGGGCACTAACAAGAACTAAACAATAGCTAACAACAGTAGGCAAGAAAGGACACTGGCCACGACACAACAGGACACTGACAGTCTGTCTCTGGGCGGAGGAGGGGGCGAGCCAGGACAAAAGCCACAAGCGAGTGAAAAGGAAACATATACAGCAGCACTTTCTGTAATGATGTTCGCGGAAGGGGACCGAAAAAAAAAGCAGCGGCGCAAATCTCACAAATGTTCTCAAGTTAGAAAAATTGGATTGACTTCAGAGAGGAATCCATTGATGGTATTGAAGTAAACGTAAAACGAAGGACTCATGAATGGAGATTGAGATAAAAATAATGTTTGAGTAAAAGGTCTTCTGATACATCTTGGCAATCCTTACAATATCGTGTTCTTGGGATGATTAATATAGTCATGTACGTGTATTTATGTGCATGTATGTACGTATATATATATATGTCACTCTGCGTCACGACAATGATGCTCTTTATTATCAACAAGAAACCTTACCTGTCGTTAACTGTACTCAGGTATACATCTCTATCACACACACACACACACACACTTGTTATAAAAGAGGCACTAATTTACCTATTTGGAACAACACTACAGGTAAAGTATGGGTTAGGGAGCGAAGGAGGTGGACGAAGGCAAAAGACCTGGATAGGATGAATGTGTAGATGAGTTGGGCAGGTATACTGGTCTCCAAACTTGATTTAAAACACGTAGAATGATTTGAATTTTATATACAAAGTGAACATTAGCGTAAAGTGCACTAAGTCAGCGTAAGATGCTAAGATACACTCGATATACTTGACTTACAACCCACCCTATTTATAACCCACCTTCTATAACCCACCCTATTTATAACCCACCCTATTTATAACCCACCCTATTTATAACCCACCCTATTTATAACCCACCCTATTTATAACCCACCCTATGTATAACCCACCCTATCTATAACCTACCCCATTTATAACCTACCCCATTTATAACCTACCCTGTCTATAACCCACCTTATCTACAACCCACAATATTTATAACCCACCCTATTTATAACCCACCCTATTTATAACCCACCCTATTTATAACCCACCCTATGTATAACCCACCCTATTTATAACCCACCCTATCTATAACCTACCCTATTTATAACCCACCCTATTTATAACCCACCTTATCTATAACCCACCATATTTAAAACCCACCCTATTTATAACCCACCCTATTTATAACCCACCCTATTTATAACCCACCCTATTTAAAACCCACCCTATTTATAACCTACCCTCTATAACCCACCCTATCTATAACCCACCTTATCTATAACCCACCTTATCTGTAACCCACCTTATCTGTAACCCACCTTATGTATAACCCACCCTATCTATAACCCACCCTATTTATAACCCACCCTATCTATAACCCACCCTATTTATAACCCACCCTGTTTATAACCCACCCTGTTTATAACCCAACCTATTTATAACCCACCCTATTTATAACCCATTTTCCTGGAGGTTTTCACAACTTCTTGATCCACCTTTTACACAATAACACCAGATTAATCGATGCAGGTATGTATGGTTGTACTGAAACAACAGTAATGGTTGACTAGCAATTAAGAGAAGATGTTAAGATTACCTACTTCCGGAAGCCGTGAGAGGAAGGCCTGAGAGTTGTTTCATGAGTGGTAGAGTGAGCCATTATGTTTCCTATGGGGGCAATACTTCTGGGACATATGTACTGTAGTTAACACTTCTGGGACACACTGTATATGTCTCTGAGGACCACAATTAAATGGTTACTTAGTTTTCCACCAATGATAGATCCAGTCACTCACTCTTCGACCAGTGGTTCACAGTTGCTCAGTCCTGGACAAATGAAAAACTCTCGCTCACTCCTCGACCAATGAAAAACAGCTACTGAGAGACGTAGTATGAAGTTCAGCTGGGAGTTACACAGTAGTACTACACAATGAGAGAGAGAGAGAGAGAGAACATCATCACCAAGTCACTAGGTAGGTACTAGGTAGATAAAGAGACAGACAGACAGACCATCACCATCAGGTCACCCCGAGGGGCCAGTGACCAACCTATAAAGGGTGTTTACACTTGCTTCCCGCTGGTGGGTGAATGAGGGCGAGGTGGACTGCCTGCGGCCACGGCCACACTCCCACCACTAATTGCCATTACTTTTAATTGAAGAAAATAACAAGATCACAAAAATAGGTAAAGACTTGATGTAAACAAGTGGTGATTGCCTGCCTGGGGGGGGGGGGGGTTCGGGGGCTGGTGGGGACTGTAGGTAAGGGCTGGGGGCTGAGAGAGACTAGGGGCTAGGACTGGAGTAAGAGGGCTGGGTTTGAGAGCAGTGGAGGCTGCTGAGGGAGGTGAGGGGAGGGTCTTAGGCACTCTTTTATTATGTATTTTTATCACACACACACACACACACAACTCTGACCCCATGACCGTTACATGTGAAGACAAGTTAAAGATGAGGTCAAGGCGGTCACCAATACGAGCCATGGAGGTCTATATCACAAGTCAGTCATGGCGTGACCACAAAAAGGGACAGACGTGCCCATAGGTGCTCTTGACTTCCCGATCATCCCACAAAGGTTCCCTCAGAACTGACTTCCCTCAGCCGGCAAGTTTTGACAGCATGAGGGGTCGACGTAAACGCCCCAGAAGAGGCGTCCCCTCCCTCAAGGATGCAGACGTCCCTGATACGGATGCCATTGCCAACTCGCCTGGTCATACTGAATCCAACACCCTTCAAGAGTCAGACCCCAGTGATTATGACAGTGACGGTAATGTTTATATGGGAAACACTAGCCGGAGTGGAAACACCAATGCCACGGACCCTATCACCCTGCCCTCTGCCAACCGTAAGCTTAGTCTACACTTCTCCAAGGACTCACTGAAAACCGTAGAGGAACGCTTTAATTGGATGATGAAGTACTGCAGACAACACGGTCTCAACATTCAATTCCGAAAAGGTAGGAACCGGATCTTTATCAAGTGTCAGACTCCTGAGGTCTATGAAACACTTAATACTGTTGGCTTTGACGGGATTGTCCTGGTGCCCCTCTCCCCCCCCCCCCCCAGTAGACGCTGAAGAATGTTGCCACATCCCAGTGAAACAATTCCCCCTATAAGCTAACATCGAAGATGCTTGTGACTTTAATTCTAGTATACAGTACTCAGTATGCATCGACATTACCGGGGGAACACCCCACAAGCTGCTGTTATTGTCAAGTGGAAGGGAAGGGAATGCCCAACCACTGTGGAGGCCCACCCAATCCTCCCTTTCTTTTCACTTTATGCAGAACCCTATCATCCTGGGTCTGCTTTTTGTGTTATCTGTTCTCATTGGGGTCACACCTTCACTGCCTGCTGCCGACGTGATCGTCCCGTGATCGTCCCGTGATCGACGCTTCTGTTCACGTAACCATAACTCCGCCGTCTGGGCTCAGAAAATCAAAGACCACCTTATTAAGGGTGGTGTGGGCTATGTAGTTGACCCCAGGTGTTGTAACTGTGGCGGCCGGCACAATGATGACTCACTGCAATGCCCCAATCGCCCGTCTGTCCCAGGGGAGAAGCCTCCCCGAAGGCTGTGTCTACCACAACGGCCCCCCCCCCCCCCAGTCTACCGCGCCGTCTCCCTCTGCATCCCCTATGTTTCCAACAACGACTTCTTCTTCAACAACACCTGCCCTTGCCTGGCCTCGCCAGGCTGCAGCACAACAGCACCTGCCGTCTCCTAACTCAACTACTACTGGACCTCCTCCCCGTCTCTACACTGACGCTGTCAGGCCTTGTGCTCCCACCGGTGCCCCTCCACAAACCCCCTCCAATGACATGACACAGATCATATCCCTTTTCCAAGAATTTACCAACTGTGTTGAAAAACTCTTCGTTACACTTTGTACCAACATCTCTGACCTACACCGCCTACTATTGCCCTGGTGTGAACTGCTGCCCCCGAGTTAAGTCCTGCCTCAGCTCCACTACACGTGGTGCCTCAACCTGTCCACCCACCACAAGCTGTGCCTGCTCCTGTGTCTGTGCCGGCATCTGAGGCCCACCCGTCCACGTTAGGGGTACACATGTACCCAACCGGCCTGCCTGTAGCAAGTCAAATACACCACAATGTATAGCAACGCTACAGGACTGCAGGTACTCACCTGGAACATAAATGGCTTGCAAAACAAATTTGGTGCCCTCAAAACCTTCGCCTACACTGAAGACGTCGACGTTCTGTTCCTCCAAGAAATGCGGTGTGCTGCTGGTACCTATTTGCTCAGTGGCTACACATGTGTTGAGAGCTCATCCACTCCTGTTCTCCGCGTCGATGGACCACCACGAGGACATGCACGTGGACTACGTATTTATTTCAAGAAAAATGTTCCCTACCAACCTCTTGACGTCCTCCTTAATGACGACACCACCGACGCACATGCCATCACAATCACACTAAAAGGTATGTCCCTCAATATTGTCAATGTCTATGTGCCTCCCTCCACCCCTACTATAAGTACCTGTCCTACCACACCATATCACCTCCACCCCCACCTTTCTTGTGGGGGACCTCAATGCCCGACACCCCAGTCTCGGCTCCCAGGGGCCTCACTCAAACTCCCGGGGTACCTCCTGGCTCTCCTACCTACAAACCACTGATGACCCTGTACGTCTCCCTTGTCCTCCATCACCCACCCACATCGGGGGAGGGAACTTGACTACATCGCTCTCTACTCTGACCCTCACCGCCCACACTCCACCCGCATCTTCCACTCCCCTCACAGTTATCAACACCTCTTCCCTCCCTGACAAGCCTGGCACTTAACATTATTAGGGACCTGCCACGCTTTGTCATAAACAGATGAATTGTACCGGGAATTTTCCCCCCACACACTCATCATTCTGTCTTTTTATGTAACTTGCTGACAAAACCCATGACCCTTCAGGCTTTTACGCCCTTAATGCACGAGTCATAAAGGCAAACATGAATTACACATGGTTCCCAGATAGGCACTGTAAATGCTTCCGTGCTTCACCTTGCACAGGATGTAAGAGGGTGGCAATAAACTAGCCTCCGTCCAGGTGCAATAAAAAAAAAAAAAAAAAAAAAAAAAATATATATATATATATATATATATATATATATATATATATATATATATATATATATATATATATATATATATATATATATATATATATATATATATATATCTCACAAGTCTTGTAGAGATGATTCACGTGTAGTGGTGAGTGGGAAGGAAGTGAGTGGGAGATGGTGGAGAGGTAGTGAGTGAGTGAGATGGTGAGTGGAGGGGGGTGGTGAGTGGGTGGTGACAAGTAGTGAGGAGAGACAGTGGTGAGTGGGATGATAGTGAGTGGGAGGGTGGTGAGTGGGAGGGTGGTGAGTGGGAGGGTGGTGAGTGGGAGGGTGGTGAGTGGGAGGGTGGTGAGTGGGAGAGTGGTGTAATGGCCCATGTTTCATAAACAGAAGAATTATATAAATGGGTTAATTACATTTGATTTATATACTGATTCATCCCCTGTAACTTGCCACTGGCTATGAGGTGACATGTTCAGTGCACGTGATGAGGTGTGCCCACGGGAAGCTGCGTCATACTATGCTGAGTAAAGGCATAAAGTAGCCGGCTCTCTGGCCACCTAAAGCGGGCAGTAGCTTGATATCCTTGACTAGAGGAAGACGTTATTTGAGAGCCGCAGTGGATGGCTCCGTCTTCCCTCGAGGGAGAACGACATACCTATTCCGTGCTCCCTCGATGGGTCACTACTCAGAGTCCCGCTCATGACTTAATATCGAACGGACGTTGATCCACGTCTAGTTACATAGACGCCGTCCCTTTTTCACCACACTCATAAATAGTGGAACTTACGGTTGATCTACACTCAGGAATTATATACATAATACTTTTTAATAAAACAAGAAACTTCAATTGGGTTTCGTTACAAAAGCCCACTGTAATACATGTGAACAAACCTGGTTAACTGGGAATTAACCAACCGGATCAGTGGGGTGGTGATGAGTGGAGGGTGGTGATGGCGAGGAGACGGGAGACTTACCTTATGTTTTATACTGGTAGACCACACAATGAGGGCTCTCTCTCTCTCTCTCTCTCTCTCTCTCTCTCTCTCTCTCTCTCTCTCTCTCTCTCTCTCTCCGGTATGGATAGGTTAGGTCAGGTCAGGTCTGGTATGGTATGGTTAGGTTAGGTCGAGTCAGGTACGGTTAGGTAAAATTAGGTCAGGTCAGGTTAGGTTAGGTTAGGTCAGGTCAAGTCAGGTCTGTTTAGGCTAGGTCAGGTCTAGTTAGGTTAGGTCAGGTCTGGTGGAGTTAAGTTAGATCAGGTATAATTAAGTTAGGTCAGATATCGTTTGGTTAGGTTAGCTCAGGTTAGTTCAGGTCAGGTTAGGTCAGGTCAAGTATAGTTAGGCATGATCAGGTCAGGTCAGGTCAGGTTAGGTCAGGTTAGATTAGATCAGGATAGGATTGGTTAGGTTAGGTATAAGTTAGGTTAGGTTAGGTTAGGTATTGTACTCTCCAATTCATTACTATCAAAAAGTTATTCTCCGCCACACGACATTACCACAGGTGAGAGAATGGGTCATTAATTGCGTAAAGGTAGGCAGGTGTACCATTAAGTAAGAACCCTGTTTATAGCTGTGGTTCTACTGTAACTCATTTGTGATTCAGGTATTGGGGCTCTCAGGTGATATTATTTATAAGGGTTCGGTCAGTAATTGTTATATTTTACCTTTGTTATTATTGCTTATCCATTGTATTCTCTCATTTTCTCATTTACCCATTATGCTCGCCCATTTTTATTCGCCTATTATACTAACCCATTCACACATACACCCATTATATTAACCCATTATACTTACCCATTTTCCTTAACCATCCATTATACTCATCCACTCATGAGGGGATGAGGAGGGATGTGAGGAGATGGTGGTGAGGGAAGGAGAGAGACATGATGAGACAGAGAGAGTGGTGAGGAGTGGGTGGTGGTGGTGGTGGAGGTGAGAGAGGGGGGGGAGAGAGTGGTGAGGATGTGACGGGTGAGTGGGTGGAGGTGTCTCAGTTCTGCCGCTGCGGTGTGAGGTGCAGGGGACTCGATCCTCACTCACTTATACTCAACTACAAGCGTCTCTCTCTCTCTCTCTCTCTCTCTCTCTCTCTCTCTCTCTCGCTCACTCACAAGTTGTATTCCCACTCCCCCATACACACATCCACTAATACTGATAAGTCTTGTTTCTCTCTCTCTCTCTCACACACACATTCAATCAATCCCACACACACACACACAATCAATCAATCAATCAATCCCCCCCACACACACAATCCCACTGTCAAGGTCATACACACCTAACACCTCTCCTCCCTCTCCACCCTGAGGTGAGGTGAGTGGGAGGGAGACCATCACACAGGAGGGTCAGCACCGTGATGGCCGCCTCGCGAAGCATCAAGTTTATGGCCTCCTGCTGGTGTTGGCTGACACTGGCCGTCATGGCTTGCCGCGTGAGTTGCTCCTCCTGTCAGACGAACCATCACCACTACACAAGTGCTCTGAAGTCATCATCGGCAGCCCGCACCTTTGGCATCCCCACACACTCGGGGGGAGAACGGCTGAAGGGGTCCTCTCTCTTATCGTGGCCGGGTAGAGGGACTCTGGGAAACCAAAGACAAGGTCGCCACTATACACCTGTGGGTCCAGCTGGGTCCCATCCACCTACAATGCCACAGAAGAGCGTCACCAGGTACTCACATATGCAGGGGGACTTGACGCTGACGGGGAAACTGCTGTCGGAGCTCCTGCAACAGGTAGTCAAGTACCTGCGTGTGTCTCACCTCCTGATCCTCACCCGCCAGCACAACCAAGGTACCTTACCACACCACAACTATAAGTATTTTATTGTTGTCGTATCTCACTAACACCCCCCCCCCCCCCCACACACACACACTGTTTGGCTAGGATGGTCATAACTCAGATTGGTGACATATTTGACCCTCTTCTGGGCTGGGCACCCCTTTAGTACTGTTCTCCAGGGACGGTAATTAATTATTTTAACTAATAAAACAGGTGTGTGTGTCGTACTGTACACATGACCAGAGCCAATAAATGTGGAACGCAACTCTTGAGACTCTGGTTACACGCGGTTTATTTTGTCATACTACAAATACTGAGAGTTAAGATAAAACAATGTTTATATATACAATGGAACCTTAACCACACCCAAGACACACCGCCCCCAGACAACACCAACACACTCTTCTGTTACCGCATGCGACCTACAGGTGATAAACCTGACTCTGGCACTTTGTTTACTTAATGGTTGTTGCTCTGTTTATGTCAAGCTAAATAAAACACGAAAAACATTATATACACTCACTTTACTAATAATTAAATGTTTTTTTACAGTATGATCGACCGTAATATACATAATTGATTTGTATTTCAGTAACGCATTCTCACATATCAAAGAAACTAGCCCAGCACCCAGCACTCACAGAACTTGCTTGAGGTGCTGTTGCGAGTGCACTTGAAGAGTTACTAATGTATCTAACCTGTGTGTGGAGACCTTCCTCACCTGAGAACCTTACAACTCCTTCAGTAGTCGACAACATAACTCCTGAATCCTTAAGTGAGAGATCTGATAACGCGTGTATATCGACACCTTGTTCGATCTACACCGCTTTATTACTGCTGTCCACACAACACCCACACTACACCCCACACTCCACTCTAAATGACACCCCACCCTACACTCTATTCTACACGACACCCCACACTACACGACACCCCACTCTACACTCTTTTCTACACGACACCCCACACTACACTCTACACGACACCCCACACTACACTCTACACGACACCCCACACTACACTCTACACGACACCCCACACTACACTCTACACGACACCCCACACTACACTCTACACGACACCCCACACTACACTCTACACGACACCCCACACTACACTCTACACGACACCCCACACTACACGACACCCCACACTACACGACACCCCACACTACACGACACCCCACTCTACACGACACCCCACTCTACACGACACCCCACACCCTACTCCACACCCCACTCTACACCCCACTCTACACGACACCCCACACTACACTCTACACGACACCCCACTCAATACTCTACTCCACACGACACCCCACACAACACCCCACTCTACACGACACCCCACTCTACACCCCACTCTACACCCCACTCTACACGACACCCCACTCTACACGACACCACACACTACACTCTACACGACACCCCACCCTACACTACACTCTACACGACACCAAACACTACACTCTACACGACACCCCACTCTACACTCTTTTCTACACGTCACCCCACACGACACCCCACACTACACGACACGCCACACTACACGCCACACTACACTCTACACGACACCCCACACTACACTCTACACGACACCCCACACTACACTCTACACGACACCCCACACTACATTCTACACGACACCCCACACTACACTCTACACGACACCCCACTCTACACGACACCCCACTCTACACGACACCCCACACTACACTTTACACTACACCCCACTCTACACCCCACTCTACACGACACCCCACACTACACGACACCCCACTCAACACTCTACTCTACACGACACCCCACACTACACTCTACACGACACCCTATACGACACCCCACACTACCCTCTACACGACACCCCACACTACCCTCTACACGACACCCCACACTACCCTCTACACGACACCCCACACTACACTCTACACGACACCCCACACTACACTCTACACGACACTCTACACGACACCCCACACTACATTCTACACGACACCCCACACGACACCCCACACGACACCCCACACTACACGACACGCCACGCTACACTCTAAACGACACCCCACACTACCCTCTACACGACACCCCACACTACACCCTACACGACACCCCACACTACACTCTACACGACACCCCACACTACACGACACCCCACACTACACGACACCCCACACTACACTCTACACGACACCCCACACTACACTTTACATGACACCCCACTCTACACTCTACATTACACGACACCCCACTCTACACGACGCCCCACACTACACGACACCCCACACTACACTTTACACGACACCCCACTCTACACTCTACATTACACGACACCCCACACTACACTTTACATGACACCCCACTCTACTCTCCACGACACCCCACACTACACTCTACACTCTACTCTACACGACACCCCACACTACACTTTACATGACACCCCACTCTACACTCCACAACACCCCACACTACACTCCACACTCTACACGACCCCCTCACTACACTCTACAGGACACCCCGCTCTACACGACACCCCACTCTACACTCTACATTACACGACACCCCACACTACACTTTACATGACACCCCACTCTACTCTCCACGACACCCCACACTACACTCTACACGACACACCACACTACACTCCACACTCCACACGACACCCCACACTACACTCTACACGACACCCCACACTACACTCCACACTCTATACAACACCCCACACTGCACTCTACACAACACCCCACACTACACTCTACACAACATCCCACACTACCATCTACACGACACCCCACACTACACTCTACACGACACCCCACACTACACTCTACACGACACCCCACACTACACTGTACACAACACCTCACACTACACTCTACACGACACCCTACACGACACCCCACACTACACTCTACACGACACCCCACACTACACTCTACACGACACCCCACACTACACTCTACACACACACACCTACACACACCCTACACGACACCCCTACACTACACACTACACGACACCCACACTACCTCTACACGACACCCCACACTACCCTCTACACGACACCCCACACTACACTCTACACGACACCCCACACTACACTCTACACGACACCCCACACTACACTCTACACGACACCCACATACACCACACACCCCACACTACACTCTACACGACACCCCACACTACACTCTACACGACACCCTACACTACACGACACCCCACACTACACTCTACACGACACGCCACGCTACACTAACACCCCACACTACCCTCTACACGACACCCCACACTACACTCTACACAACACCCCACACTACACTCTACACAACACCCCACACGACACCCCACACTACACTCTACACGACACCCCACACTACACTACACACTGCACGACGCGCCACACTACACTCTACACAACACCCTACACGACACCCCACACTACTCTCTACACGACACCCCACACTACACGACACTACACTCTACACGACACCCCACACTACACTCTACACGACATCCCACACTACACGACACCCCACACTACACTCTACACAACACCCTACACGACACCCCACACTACACTCTACACGACACCCCACTCTACACCCCACACTACACACTGCACGACGCGCCACACTACACTCTAAACGACACCCCACACTACACGACACCCCACACTACACTCTACACGACACCCCACACTACACGACACCCCACACTACACTCTACACGACACCCCACACGACACCCCACACTACACACTGCACGACGCGCCACACTACACTCTAAACGACACCCCACTCTACACTCTACATTACACGACACCCCACACTACACTCCACACTCTACACGACACCCCACACTACACTTTACATGACACCCCACTCTACTCTCCACGACACCCCACACTACACTCCACACTCTACACGACACCCCACACTACACTCTACACGACACCCCACACTACACTCTACACGACACCCTACATTACACGACACCCCACACTACACTCTACACAACACCCCACACTACACTCTACACTACACCCCACACTACACCCTACACAACACCCCACACTACACTCTACACTACACGACACCCTACACTCTACACAACACCCCACACTACACTCTACACTACACCCCACACTACACTCCACACTACACCCCACACTACACCCCACACTACACTCTACACTACACGACACCCTACACTCTACACAACACCCCACACTACACTCTACACAACACCCCACACTACACTCCACACTACACCCCACACTACACTCTACACTACACCCCACACTACACTCTACACTACACCCCACACTACACCCTACACAACACCCCACACTACACTCTACACTACACGACACCCTACACTCTACACAACACCCCACACTACACTCTACACTACACCCCACACTACACTGCACACTACACCCCACACTACACTCTACACTACACCCCACACTACACTCTACACTACACGACACCCCACACTACACACTGCACGACGCGCCACAATACACTCTACACTACACCCCACACTACACTCTACACAACACCCCACACTACACTCTACACAACACCCCACACTACACTCTACACAACACCCCACACTACACTCTACACTACACCCCACACTACACTCTACACTACACCCCACACTACACTCTACACTACACCCCACACTGCACTCTACACGACACCCTACATGACACCCCACACGACACTCTACACTACACCCCACACTACACACTACACTACATCCCACACTACACTCTACACAACACCCCACACTACACTCTACACAACACCCCACACTACACTCTACACTACACCCCACACTACACTCTACACGACACCCCACACTACACTCTACACAACACCCCACACTACACTCTACACTACACCCCACACTACACTCTACACGACACCCTACATGACACCCCACACGACACTCTACACTACACCCCACACTACACACTACACTACATCCCTCACTACACACTACACTACATCCCACACTACACTCTACACAACACCCCACACTACACTCTACACAACACCCCACACTACACTCTACACTACACCCCACACTACACTCTACACGACACCCCACACTACACTCTACACAACACCCCACACTACACTCTACACAACACCCCACACTACACTCTACACTACACCCCACACTACACTCTACACTACACCCCACACTACACTCTACACTACACCCCACACTACACCCCACACTACATCCCACACTACACTCTACACTACACCCCACACTACACTCTACACTACACCCCACACTACACTCTACACGACACCCCACACTACCCTCTACACGACACCCCACACTGCACTCGACACGACACCCCACACTACACTCTACACGACACCCCACACTACACTCTACACGACACCGTACATGACACCCCACACGACACCCCACACTACACTCTACACTACACCCCACAATACACTCTACACTACACCCCACACTACACTCTACACTACACCCCACACTACACTCTACACGACACCCCGCTCTACACGACACCCCACACTACACTCTACACCCCACACTACACCCCACACTACACTCTACACTACACTACACTACACCCACACTACACTCTACACAACACCCCACACTACACTCTACACAACACCCCACACTACACTCTACACAACACCCCACACTACACTCTACACTACACCCCACACTACACTCTACACTACACCCCACACTACACTCTACACAACACCCCACACTACACTCTACACCCACACTACACTCTACACAACACCCCACACTACACTCTACACAACACCCCACACTACACTCTACACTACACTCTACACTACACCCCACACTACACCCCACACTACACCTAACCTGATATTTACGTGGAATGAAGTGTGGATCAGGTTCAGGAGCCAGCGAGGATCATACTTGTTGACGCTAAATATCATACTTCAGATGAACTCTTGTGATTTATGTTGAGATAATCCTGGTAATGGATGATTCATGTTAATATTATATACAGTTTATCATAATACTGGGAGCTAGATGTAGAAATGTACGTTCTCCGTCCGTGTGTCTGTTCGTCCGGTCCATACAGTCATGCTTTCGTCTACACGTCCTTGACTTACTCAAACGATGACTGAAAAAAATATGGATGTAATTTAGCCAAGTTAGGTACAGTACGTAGAGCCAACACAACATTATCACAGTTGGAGTGGATAATCAACATTGTCTGTCATCATTGTACCGAGTTATAACCGCTTGGAATTTGTTATGAGGGAGAGGGAGGATTACGATATCGTGTTTATATGTAATACCAGACTTTATTCCGTGTAGTTTCTCTCACTGAGGGAGGGGGACTAAATGGGGGGGGGGGAGAGAAAAACACCCCTGTATGAAAACAAAACATATTTACATACTAGATATAACTATTAAGGACAAAAATTAGCAAAAATAAGTAAATGAGGCCCACTTTTGCCATCATCCAGGGTGCTTCAGTGAACATGGCCACGCCGGTGTCTTCAGAAGGTTACAGACGCCTCAAATGTCAGATATAATATACTGCCAATAAGTGGATGTAATTGGCGGCTTGTTAAGGGTGTTTCGGTTAATTGTGTGTCTGGTGATGTTCAGTATGGGTTGGGTGTGTACACAGAGGAACGGGTGTGGTAGGGTGGAGGGGAACAGGTGTGCAGGAGGACAGGTATGGTAAGCTTGAAGGAAACAACCTAACAGGTGTGTAGAGGAACAGGTACGGTAGGATGGAGTAGAACAGGTGTGTAGGGGAACAGGTGTGTAGGGAAACAGGTATGGTAAGGTGGAGTAGAAAAGATGTGTAGGGGAACAGGTATGGTAAGGTGGAGTAGAACAGATGTGTAGGGGAACAAGTGTGTAGGGAAACAGGTGTGCAGGGAAACAGGTGTGTCGGGAAACAGGTATGGTAAGGTGGAGTAGAACAGATGTGTAGGGAAACAGGTATGGTAAGGTGGAGTAGAACAGATGTGTAGGGGAACAGGTGTGTAGGGAAACAGGTATGGTAAGGTGGAGTAGAAAAGATGTGTAGGGGAACAGGTGTGTAGGGAAACAGGTATGGTAAGGTGGAGTAGAAAAGATGTGTAGGGGAACAGGTGTGTAGGGAAACAGGTGTGCAGGGAAACAGGTGTGTCGGGAAACAGGTATGGTAAGGTGGAGTAGAAAAGATGTGTAGGGGAACAGGTGTGTAGGGAAACAGGTATGGTAAGGTGGAGCAGAACAGATGTGTAGGGGAACAGGTGTGTAGGGAAACAGGTGTGGTAAGGTGGAGTAGAACAGATGTGTAGGGGAACAGGTGTGTAGGGAAACAGGTATGGTAAGGTGGAGCAGAACAGATGTGTAGGGGAACAGGTGTGTAGGGAAACAGGTGTGGTAGATTATAATAAACTAAGTGAACAAGAGGCCCCACACGACAATACAACTCCGGTCTTCTGTGTTTCCTGTTGTCACTGTTAACACAAAGCGTTTTGAAAGCACCAAACACAGTACTTAACCTAACCAAACCTAACCTATTTCCTAACCTAACTTATGACCTGACCTATGACCTAACCTAACCTATGACCTAACCTAACCTGTGACCTATGACCTAACCTAACCTATGACCTAACCTAACCTATGACCTAACCTAACCTATGACCTAACCTAACCTGTGACCTATGACCTAACCTATGACCTAACCTAACCTATGACCTAACCTAACCTATGACCTAACCTAACCTAACCTAACCTATGACCTAACCTAAACTATGACCTAACCTAACCTATGACCTAACCTAACCTATGACCTATCCTAACCTATGACCTAACCTAACCTAACCTAACCTATGACCTAACCTAACCTATGACCTAACCTAACCTAACCTAACCTATGACCTAACCTAACCTAACCTATGACCTATCCTAACCTATGACCTAACCTAACCTAACCTATGACCTAACCTAACCTATGACCTATCCTAACCTATGACCTAACCTAACCTATGACCTAACCTAACCTAACCTATGACCTATCCTAACCTATGACCTAACCTAACCTATCCTTTTAACACACATCAGGGCACAAATTATCGAGGTTAACACACACACACACACACACATACCTTAACCAAACGACCATTCGAGCGGTAAAGAAACTATGTCCATTGAATAAGGAGCATAAATAACATTACCTGTAATTTAAACGGTAATAATAAGGTGTGCGGAGGGGTTGGGGGTGGGGAGTTGGGGTGGGGGCCCTAGGTGTGGGGAGGGGAGTTGGGGTGGGGGCCCTAGGTTGTGGGGAGGGGAGTTGGGGTGGGGGCCCTAGGTGTGGGGAGGGGGGTGGGGTGGCGGAGTTGGGGTGGGGGTTCTAGGTGTGGGGGTGCTAGGTGTGGGGAGGGGGAGTTGGGGTGGGGGTTCTAGGTGTGGGGAGGAGGGGTGGGGTGGGGGCCCTAGGTGTGGGGAGGAGGGGTGGGGTGGGGGCCCTAGGTGTGGGGAGAAAGGGTGGGGTGGAGGAATCAGTTCACCTTAGAAATACCATCGATCCACTCCTGAATTTTTTTTAATCAGGGCGTAATGACACAACCTAACCTAACCTAACCTAACCCAACTCTAACCTAACCTAACCCAACCCTAACCTAACCTAACGTGTTCATTGTATTTTTAACTGTGTACATATTGTAGTTTAGCTTATGTACACACACACACACACACACACACACAAAACAGGGTGCCTGGTATACCTGAATACAACACTGCGTATCAATGACAGAAGTTTGTATCGACTCATCAATAAGTAGTGTGATACTGTGTGTGTGTGTGTGTGTGTGTGTGTGTGTGCATAAGCTAAACTACAATATGTACACAGGTTAGGTTAGGTTTTTAGGTTAGGGTTAGGTTAGGTTTTTAGGTTAGGGTTAGGTTAGATTAGGCTGGATTAGGTTAGATTAGGCTGGATTAGGTTAAGTGTGATTAGTGGACTCAACTCAATGGCCGCCCTTCCTTACCTTACTGATAGCGTTTTCTCTTATACACTGAGGAGTTTTTTTTTTTTTTTATCCAAGTACGGCCTGAACTGACGTGACAAGTGATCAGGTCTGAGTTGGCTTTGTTACCACTGGGGTTAGTAAAGCGGAGATAGATTCTTACGATGGAATGCCAATGAATTTTTTAGATCATTCTAAGTGTAGGCTTTGAGGTGTCGCAGCTGAGGGGTGAGAAAGGAAGACATGTTTCTCACCATGCCAGACGAGACAGAGGGGGAGGGGGGGAGGGTGAGGAAGGAGAGAGATGGGAAAACTCTAGCTTAAAGTCTTGCACTGTATATAGAGTACCATCACCGCTGACTGCAATACCAACACCACTGACCGCAACACCACTGACCACAATACCAACACCAATGACCGCAATACCATCACCACTGACCGCAACACCACTGACCACAATACCAACACCACTGACCGCAATACCAACACCACTGACCGCAATACCATCACCACTGACCGCAACACCACTGACCACAATGCCAACACCACTGACCACAATGCCAACACCACTGACCACAATACCAACACCACTGACCACAATACCAACACCACTGACCAAAATACCATCACCACTGACCACAATACCGACACCACTGACCACAATACCAACACCAATGACCGCAATACCATCACCACTGACCGCAACACCACTGACCACAATACCAACACCACTGACCGCAATACCATCACCACTGACCGCGACACCACTGACCACAATACCAACACCAATGACCGCAATACCATCACCACTGACCGCAACACCACTGACCACAATACCGACACCACTGGCCACAATACCAACACCACTGACCACAATACCAACACCACTGACCACAACACCATATACCTGTACTCACCATAGAGCCTACATCACTGACCACACTATCCACCACACTTTTAAACTACCACAGAGCCAATAGTAATTACCACAGTGCCAATAATAATTACCACAGTGCCAATAGTAATTACCACAGTGCCAATAGTAATTACCACAGTGCCAATAAGACACTCACTCCATAACTACCGTGGCACTAGACTTGTTTCACTCATCGACTACAGACAAACTATGACAGATGAATTCAGTGTATCAATATTAACTGTTATTATCTCTGCTGCTTACTACCTACCGAGGCTTGAGTACTCTTAGTGGTACAAGCGTCTACCATACACCTACCATTGTACCATGACACACTACCATACACCTATCATTCTACCATGACACACTACCATACACCTACCATTCTACCATGACACACTACCATACACCTACCATTCTACCATGACACACTACCATACACCTACCATTCTACCATGACACACTACCATACACCTACCATTCTACCATGACACACTACCATACACCTACCATTCTACCATGACACACTACCATACACCTACCATTCTACCATGACACACTACCATACACCTACCATTCTACCATGACACTACCATACACCTACCATTCTACCATGACACACTACCATACACCTACCAGTCTACTATGACACGCCACCATACACCTACCATTCTACCATGACACACTACCATACACCTACCATTCTACCATGACACACTACCATACACCTATCATTCTACCATGACACACTACCATACACCTACCATTCTACCATGACACACTACCATACACCTACCATTCTACCATGACACACTACCATACACCTACCAGTCTACCATGACACGCTACCATACACCTACCATTCTACCACGACACTACCATACACCTACCATTCTACCATGACACACTACCATACACCTACCATTCTACCATGACACACTACCATACACCTATCATTTACTATGACACGCTACCATACACCTACCATTCTACCATGACACACTACCATACACCTACCATTCTACCATGATACACTACCATACACCTACCATTCTACCATGACACACTACCATACACCTACCATTCTACCATGACACTACCATACACCTACCATTCTACCATGACACACTACCATACACCTACCAGTCTACTATGACACGCTACCATACACCTACCATTCTACCATGACACACTACCATACACCTACCATTCTACCATGACACACTACCATACACCTATCATTTACTATGACACGCTACCATACACCTACCATTCTACCATGACACACTACCATACACCTACCATTCTACCATGATACACTACCATACACCTACCATTCTACCATGACACACTACCATACACCTACCATTCTACCATGACACTACCATACACCTACCATTCTACCATGACACACTACCATACACCTACCAGTCTACTATGACACGCTACCATACACCTACCATTCTACCATGACACACTACCATACACCTACCATTCTACCATGACACACTACCATACACCTACCATTCTACCATGACACACTACCATACACCTACCATTCTACCGTGACACACTACCATACACCTACCATTCTACCATGACACACTACCATACACCTACCATTCTGGCAACACACTCCCATACACCTACCATTCTGGCAACACACTACCATACACCTACCATTCTACCATGACACACTACCATACACCTACCATTCTACCATGACACACTACCATACACCTACCATTCTACCATGACACACTACCATACATCTACCATTCTACCATGACACTACCTTACTTGCTACTATGATGCCTTACCATTCTGTTACACTGCCTGCTACCATGATATTCTAAAAATACTGCTGCCATGCCTACTATTACTACTACTACCATGATGCTCTACCATACTACTACTACCACTACCATGATCCTCTACCATACTACTACCACTACCATGATGCTCTACTATACTGCTACCATATTACCACCATGATGTTACTACCATTATTCTACCATACCTGTAATGATGCTACCATACCACTACCAAATTGCTTTATCATTGGTCTACTGCTCTGCCATTCTGCCATGCCTATCTCCTATTCTACTACCATATACTTCTACCTGAACATCTTAGTCATGTTTACAGAAGAGTGTATTCGAACCGGTGTCCTGTTATACCGCATCGGGTTGTCCGTCGCCTGCGCCACGCTCGACCGATTGTCAGGTGACTACCGAGCCATCGTCATCCTCGCTCACACGCAGGTAACTCATAATCCACGTCACTGTTACTCATAATTCAGGTCACAAACTCATGAATTTGGCTAATACAGTCATTTATGAATTAAGCTTATTAGGAGAGAGAGAGAGAGAGAGAGAGAGAGAGAGAGAGAGAGAGAGAGAGAGAGAGATTTATGAAAAAAACCAGGTTACCATAAATCGTAACTAAAGTAACAGACCCCAAAAATTACATTGATAGATCACTGAAGGTGCAGTTTAAGGCATGAATACAGGTACAGGTACAGAGACAGGTGCAGGTGCAAATACAGGTGCAAGTACAGGTACAGGTGCAAATACAGGTACAGGTATAAATACAGGTACAGGTATAAATACAGGTACAGGTGTAAATACAGGTGCAGGTACAGGTATAAATACAGGTACAGGTATAAATACAGGTACAGGTGTAAGTACAGGTACAGGTGCAAGTATAGGTTCCGTATAGTAATTTCAGGTTGGATCAATGCCATTAAATATGGTACAGGTGTAACTACTTGGGAACGGTAGACTGATTTTTTTTACATATAAATGACTAATGATCTCGTTATTGTAACCCATTAAGGTGATTTACAGGTAATGTTGACATGAGAGGCTGTAAACTTCCTGACGTCAAAATGACATGGAGAGTAATATAATAGCTGTGTAGTAGTAGTAGTAGTCGTAGTAGTAGTAGTAGTAGTCGTACCTCCCAATGCGTGTGTGGCTCTTCCTATGACGTCGATCACGCCATGGTGTGCAAGAAAGGGGGCTTCATATGCATGAGGCATGACGAAGTAAGGGACCTCACAGCAAATATGTTGAAGGAAATCTGCCGGGATGTCATGGTAGAACCGACCCTCCTTCCTTTGGATGGTGAGATCTTCCAACATAGAACTTCAAACACATCTAACGGAGCCCGTGTTGACGTCAGTGCTCGAGGATTCTGGACGCGGGGACAGCAAGCTTTCTTCGACATCAGGATTTTTTATCCCATGTCCGCATGTCACCGCAACCTAGCTCTCGATGCTGCACATAGGAGGAACGAGAACGACAAGAGAAAGGCATATGGGGAGAAAATTCAAAACGTTGATCAAGGCAGCTTCACTCCTCTAGTGTTCACAACCTCTGGTGGGATGGGAACAAGTGCAAGATGTTTCTACGTCAGACTCGCGGAGGTGATCTCCGAACAGAAGCAGCAGCCCAGAAGTTATGTTACAGCCTGGATGAGATGTCGACTGTCTTTCTCTCTCCTTCGGTCGGCTTTCAGGGGAACGAGAGCTTCCGCCCCAATGCCGACAACTGCTGCTGATATTGACTATGAGGCAACAGTCACTCAATGCCGCATAGATCTGCGGCTCAACTAACTCAACACAGCTATGGTAGCTACTTATGTATTAGGATATTTAATATTAAGGTAATAAAATGGCGGCGAAGGTGTGGCTATTGGGGGAGGCCATGAAAAAAAAAATCAGTAGTAGACGGCGACGACGATGACAGGGGTCTGTACAGGTGTCACTGACCACACTTACTGTTGCAGGATCATGGAGGTGAGGTGAGCGCAGAGCTGCAGGAGGTGTCTGAGAGAATGAGTGAGGGGCAGGTGGCTTCCCCACACCTGGTGGTTCTCCTGCACCCCCACACACACCTCCTCCTCCCCTCCACACCCAGGTTACATCTCTGCCTAGTCCGACCCAAGGTACAGTCTCTCTCTCTCTCTCTCTCTCTCTCTCTCTCTCTCTCTCTCTCTGTATAAATGATACACCATTACTTTCGTACGTAACTTTGTCTGGCTAAAAATTATGGAGGGATGAATTTAGAAGGCCGCCCACTGATGGTGACAGATGGCAGTGCTGTAGCTAAATTGATCACTACCAAGAATACCACCATGATAATACCACCTCCACTACACCACCTCTACAATATTATCTCCACAATACCACCCCTATAACACCAACTCCACAATACCACCCCTATAACACCACCTCCACAATACCACCCCTATAACACCAACTCCACAATACCACCACTATAACACCACCTCCACAATACCACCCCATAACACCATCTCCACAATACCACCCCAATAACACCACCTCCACAATACCACCCCTATAACACCACCTCCACAATACCACCTCTACAACACCACCTCCACAATACCACCTCCACAATACCACCTCTATAACACCACCTCCACAATACCACCTCCACAATACTACCTCCAAAATATCACCTCCACAATACCACCTCCAAAATATCATCCCACAATACCACCTCCACAATACCACCCCCACAACACCACATCCACAATACCACCTCCACAATACTACCTCCACAATACTACCACCACAACACCACATCCACAATACCACCTCCACAATACCACACCTATAACACCACCTCCACAATACCACCCCTATAACACCACCTCCACAATACCACCCCTATGACACCACCTCCACAATACCACCTCCACAATACCACCTCCACAATACCACCTCCACAATACCAACCTCCACAAAACCAACCTCCACAATACCACCTCCACAATACCAACTCCACAATACTACCTCCACAACACCACACCCACAATACCACCTCCACAATACCACCCCTATAACACCACCTCCACAATACCACCTCCACAATACCACCTCCACAATACTACCTCCACAATACCACCTCCACAATACCACCTCCACAATACTACCTCCACAACACCCCATCCACAATACCACCTCCACAATACCACCTCCACAACACCACCTACACAGCGCCACCTCCACAGCGCCACCGCCACAATACTACCTCCACAATACCACCTCTACAATACCGCCCCTACAATACCGCCCCCACAATACCACCTCCACAATACCGCCTCCACAATACCACCTCCACAATACTACCTCCACAACACCACCTCCACAGCGCCACCTCCACAGCACCACTCCCACAACACCACATCCACAATACCACCTCCACAATACCACCTCCACAATACCACCTCCACAATACCACTTCCACAATACCACCTCCACAACACCACCTCCACAATACTACCTCCACATTACCACCTCCACAATTCCACCCCTATAACACCACCTCCACAACGCCACCTCCACAAAACCACCCCTATAACACCACCTCCACAATACCACTCCTATAACACCACCTCCACAAAACCACCTCTACAACACCACCTCTACAATACCAACCCTATAACACCACCTCCACAATACCACCTCTACAACACCACCTCCGCAATACCACCCCTACAACACCACCTCCACAATACCACCCCTAAAACACCACCTCCACAATACCACCCTTATTACACCATCTCCACAATACCACCCCTAAAACTTCATCTCCACAATACCACTCCTATAACACCACATCCACAATACCACCCCTATAACACCACCTCCACAATACCACCTCTACAACACCACCTCCACAATACCACCCCTATAACACCACATCCACAATACCACCTCCACAACACCACCTCCACAACACCACCTCCACAATACCACCCCTATAACACCACCTCCACAATACCACCTCCATAACACCACCTCCACAATACCACCCCTATAACAGCACCTCCACAATACCACCTCTGCAACACCACCTCCACAATACCACCTCTGCAACACCACCTCCACAATACCACCTCCACAATACCACCTCCACAATACCACCTCCACAATACCACCTCCACAATACCAACTCCACAATACCACCCCTATAACAGCACCTCCACAATACCACCTCTACAACACCACCTCCACAATACTACCTCCACAATACTACCTTCACAATACCACCTCCACAATACCACCTCCACAATACCACCTCCACAATACCACTTCCACAATACTACCTCCACAACACCACATGCACAGTACCACCTCCGCAATACCACCTCAACAACACCACCTCCACAATACTACCTCCACAATACCACCTCACAATACCACTTCCACTATACCACCTCCACAACACCACCTCCACAACACCACCTCCACAGCACCACCTCCACAATACCACCTCCACAATACTATCTCCACAATATCACCTCCACAATACCACCCTTATAACACCACCTCCACAATACCACCTCTATAACACCACTTACACAATACCACCTCCACAATACCGCCTCCACAATACCACCTCCACAATACTACCTCCACAATATCCCCGACACAATACCACCTCCACAATACTACCTCCACAATACCACCTCCACAATACCACCTCCACAATATCACCTCCACAGCACCACCTCCACAATACCACCTCCACAATACCACTTCCACAATACCACCTCCACAATACTACCTCCACAACAACCTCCACAATACTACCTCCACAATACCACCCCCACAATTCCACCCCTATAACACCACCCCTATAATACCACCTCCACAATACCACCCCTATAACACCACCTCCACAATACCACCCCTATAACACCACCTCCACAATACCACTCCTATTACACCACCTTCACAATACCACCTCCATAACACCACCTCCACAATACCACCTCTACAACACCACCTCCACAATACCACCTCCACAATACTACCTCCACAATACCACCTCCAGAATACCACCCCCACAACACCACATCCACAATACCACCTCCACAATACCACCTCCACAATACCATCCCCACAACACCACATCCACAATACCACCTCCACAATACCACTTCCACAATACTACCTCCACAACACCACCTCCACAATACCACCTCCACAATACCACCTCCACAATACCACCTCTACAACGCCACCTCCACAATACCACCTCCACAATACTACCTCCACAACACCACCTCCACAATACTACCTCCACAATACTACCTCCACAATACCACCTCCACAATACCACCTCCACAATACCACCTCCACAATACCACCTCCACAATACCACCTCCACAATACCACCTCCACAATACTACCTTCACAATACTACCTCCACCACACCACAATACCACATCCACAATACCACCTCCACAATACCACCTCCACAATACTACTTCCACAACACCACCTCCACAGCGCCACCTCCACCGCACCACCTCCACAATACCACCTCCACAATACCACCTCCACAATACTACCTCCTCAATACCACCTCCACAATACCACCCCCACAACAAGACATCCACAATACCACCTCCATAGCGCCACCTCCACAGCGCCACCTCCACAATACCACCTCCACAACACCACCTCCACAGCGCCACCTCCACAGCGCCACCTCAACAGCACCACCCTTCACAACACCACATCCACAATACCACTTCCACAATACCACCTCCACAATACCACCTCCAGAACACCACCTCCAGAACACCACCTCCACAACACCACCTCCACAACACCATCTCCACAATACCACCTCCACAATACTACCTCCACAACACCACCTTCACAACACCACCTCCACAACACCACCTCCACAACACCACCTCCACTATACCGCGTCCACAATACCACCTCCACAATACCACCTCCACAATACTACCCCCAAAGAATCACCTCCACAACACCACCTCCAAAATATCACTTCCACAACACCACCTCCACAACACCACCTCCACAACACCACCTCCAAAATAAAACTTTCACAAAACCACGTCCACAAAACCACCTCCAAAATATCACTTCCACAATACCACCTCCACAACACCGCCTCCACAATACCGCTTCCACAACACCACCTTCACAACACCACCTCCACAATACCACCCCCACAACACCACATCCACAATACCACTTCCACAATACCACCTCCACAATACCACCTCCACAACACCACCTCCACAGCGCCACCTCCAACGCACCACCTCCACAATACCACCTCCACAATACCACCTCCACAATACTACCTCCTCAAGACTACCTCCTCAATACCACCTCCACAATACCACCCCCACAACAAGACATCCACAATACCACCTCCATAGCGCCACCTCCACAGCGCCACCTCCACAATACCACCTCCACAACACCACCTCCACAGCGCCACCTCCACAGCGCCACCTCCACAGCACCACTTCCACAGCACCACCCTTCACAACACCACATCCACAATACCACTTCCACAATACCACCTCCACAATAATACCTCCACAACACCACCTCCACAACACCACCTCCACCACACCACCTCCACAACACTACCTCCACAATACCGCGTCCACAATACCACCTCCACAATACCGCCTCCACAATACCGCCTCCACAATACCACTTCCACAATGCCACTTCCACAATACCACCTCCACAATACTACCCCCAAAGGATCACTTCCACAATACCACCTCCACAACACCGCCTCCACAATACCGCTTCCACAACACCACCTTCACAGCACCACCTCCACAATACCACCTCCTCAATACCACCTCCACAACACCACCTCCACAACACCACATCCACAATACCACATCCACAACGCCACCTCCACAATACTACCTCCAAAATTTCACCTCCACATCAGCACCTCCACAACACCACCTCCACAATACCACCTCCACTATACTACCTCCAAAATATCACCTCCACAATACCACCTCCAAAATTTCACCCCACAATACCACCTCCACAATACTACCTCCAAAATATCACATCTACAATACCACCTCCACAACACCGCCTCCACAATACCGCTTTCACAACACCACCTCCACAACACCACATCCACAATACCACCTCCACAATACCACTCTCCACAACACCACCTCTACAGCGCAACCTCCACAATACCACCTCCACAATACTACATCCACAATACCACCTCCACAATACCACTTCCATAATACTACCTCCACAACACCACCTCCACAATACCATCTCCACAATACCACCTCCACAATACCACCTCCACAATGCCACTTCCACAATGCCACCTCCACAATACCACCTCCACAATACCACCTCCACAATACTACCTTCACAATACTACCTCCACCACACCTCAATACCACCTCCACAATACCACCCCCACAACACCACATCCACAATACCACCTCCACAATACCACCTCCACAATACCACCTCCACAATACTACTTCCACAACACCACCTCCACAGCGCCACCTCCACCGCACCACCTCCACAATACCACCTCCACAATACCACCACCACAATACTATCTCCTCAATACCACCTCCACAATACCACCCCCACAACAAGATATCCACAATACCACCTCCACAGCGCCACCTCCACAGCGCCACCTCCACAATACCACCTTCTCAGCGGCACCTCCACAGCGCCACCTCCACAGCACCACCCTTCACAACACCACATCCACAATACCACCTCCACAATACCACCTCCACAATACCACTTCCACAATACCACCTCCACAATACCACCTCCACAACACCACCTCCACAATACCACCTCCACAACACCACCTCCACAATACCACCTCCACAATACCACCTCCACAATTCCAGCCCTACAACACCACCTCCACAACACCACCTCCACAACACCACGTCCACAATAACGCGTCCACAATACCACCTCCACAATACCGCCTCCACAATGCCACCTCCACAGTACCACTTCCACAATGCCACCTCCACAATACCACCTCCACAACACCACCTCCACAACACCACCTCCACAGCACCACCTCCACAACACCGCCTCCACAACACCACCTCCTCAGCACCACCTCCACAACACCACCTCCACAACACCACCTCCACAACACCACCACCACAACACCACCTCCACAGCACCACCTCCACAACACCACCTCCACAACACCACCTCCACAACACCACCACCATAACACCACCTCCACAATACTACCTCCACAATACCACCTGCACAACACCACCTCCACAACACCACCTCCACAATACCACCTCCACAACACCACCTCCACAACACCACCTCCACAACACCACCTCCACAATACTACCTCCACAACACCACCTCCACAATACTACCTCCACAACACCACCTCCACAACACCACCTCCACAATACCACCTCCACAATACCACCTCCACAACACCGTCTCCACAATACTGCTTCCACAACACCACTTCCACAACACCACCTCCACAACACCACCTCCACAATACTACCTCTACAATACTACGTCTACAACACCACCTCCACAATACCACCTCCACAACACCACCTCCACAACACCACCTCCACAGCACCACCTCCACAACACCGCCTCCACAACACCACCTCCTCAGCACCACCTCCACAACACCACCTCCACAACACCACCTCCACAACACCACCACCACAACACCACCTCCACAGCACCACCTCCACAACACCACCTCCACAACACCACCTCCACAACACCACCACCATAACACCACCTCCACAATACTACCTCCACAATACCACCTGCACAACACCACCTCCACAACACCACCTCCACAATACCACCTCCACAACACCACCTCCACAACACCACCTCCACAACACCACCTCCACAATACTACCTCCACAACACCACCTCCACAATACTACCTCCACAACACCACCTCCACAACACCACCTCCACAATACCACCTCCACAATACCACCTCCACAACACCGTCTCCACAATACTGCTTCCACAACACCACTTCCACAACACCACCTCCACAACACCACCTCCACACTACTACCTCTACAATACTACGTCTACAACACCACCTCCACAATACCACCTCCACAATACCACCTCCACAATACCACCTCCACAACACCGCCTCCACAATACTGCTTCCACAACACCACTTCCACAACACCACCTCCACAACACCACCTCCACAATACTGCTTCCACAACACCACTTCCACAACACCACCTCCACAATACTACCTCTACAATACTACGTCTGCAACACCACCTCCACAACACCACCTCCACAATACCACCTCCACAATACCGCCTCCACAATTCCGCCTCCACAACACTGCTTCCACAACACTACCTCCACAACACCACCTCCACAACACCACCTCAACAACACCACCTTCAATAATATCACCTCCACAACACCGCCTCTACAATACCGCTTTCACAACACCACCTCCACAACACCACCTCCACAATACTACCTCCACAACACCACCTCCACAACACCACCTCCACAATACTACCTCCATAACACCACCTCCACAATACTACCTAAACAATACTACCTCCACAACACCACCTCCACAACACCATTTCCACAATACCACCTCCACAATACCGCCTCCACAGTACCGTTTCCAAAACGCCACCTCCACAACACCACCTCCAGAATACTATCTCCACAACACCACCTCCCCAATACTACCTCCACAACGCCACCTCCACAGCGCCACCTCCACCGCACCACCTCCACAATACCACCTCCACAATACCACCTCCACAATACTACCTCCTCAATACCACCTCCACAATACCACCCCCACAACAAGACCTCCACAGCGCCACCTCCACAGCGCCACCTCCACAAAACCACCTCCACAACACCACCTCCACAGCACCACCCTTCACAACACCACATCCACAATGCCACCTCCACAATACCACTTCCACAATACTACCTCCACAATACTACCTCCACAACACCACCTCCACAACACCACCTCCACAACACCACCTCCACAATACCACCTCCACAATACCACCTCCACAATTCCACCCCTACAACACCACCTCCACAACACCACCTCCACAACACCACCTCCACAACACCACCTCCACAATACCGCGTCCACAATACCACCTCCACAATACCACCTCCACAATACCACCTCCACAGTACCACTTCCACAACACCACCTCCAGAATACTATCTCCACAACACCACCTCCACAACACCACCTCCAGAATACCGCGTCCACAATACCACCTCCACAATACCACCTCCACAATACCACCTCCACAATTCCACCCCTACAACACCACCTCCACAAAACCACCTCCAAAATATCACTTCCACAATACCACCTCCACAACACAGCCTCCACAATACCGCTTCCACAACACCACCTTCACAGCACCACATCCACAATACCACCCCCACAACACCACCTCCACAATACCACCTCCACAATACCACCTCCACAATACTACTTCCACAACACCACCTCCACAGCGCCACCTCCACCGCACCACCTCCACAATACCACCTCCACAATACCACCTTCACAATACTACCTCCTCAATACCACCCCCACAATACCACCCCCACAACAAGACATCCACAATACCACCTCCACAGCGCCACCTCCACAGCGCCACCTCCACAATACCACCTCCACAACACCACCTCCACAGCGCCACCTCCACAGCGCCACCTCCACAACACCACCCTTCACAACACCACGTCCATAATACCACTTCCACAATACCACCTCCACAACACCACCTCCACAACACCACCTTCACAACACCACCTCCACAACACCACCTCCACAATACCAGCTCCACAATACCGCGTCCACAATACCACCTCCACAATACCGCCTCCACAATACCACCTCCACAATACCACTTCCACAACACCACCTCCACAACACCACCTCCAAAATATCACCTCCACAACACCACCTCCACAACACCACCTCCACAACACCACCTCCAAAATATAACTTCCACAAAACCACGTCCACAAAACCACCTCCAAAATATCACTTCCACAATACCACCTCCACAACACCGCCTCCACAACACCGCCTCCACAATACCGCTTCCACAACACCACCTTCACAGCACCACATCCACAATACCACCTCCACAATACCACCTCCTCAATACCACCTCCACAACACCACCTCCACAACACCACATCCACAATACCACATCCACAACGCCACCTCCCCAATACTACCTCCAAAATTTCACCTCCACATCACCACCTTTACAACACCACCTCCACAATACCACCTCCACCATGCTACCTCCAAAATATCACCTCCACAATACCACCTCCAAAATTTCACCCCACAATACCACCTCCACAATACTACCTCCAAAATATCACATCTACAATACCACCTCCACAACACCGCCTCCACAATACCGCTTTCACAACACCACCTCCACAACGCTACATCCACAAAACCACCTCCACAATACCACCTCCACAATAGCACCTCCACAATAGCACCTCCACAACACCACCTCTACAGCGCCACCTCCACAATACCACCTCCACAATACCACCTCCACAATACTACCTCCACAATACTACCTCCACAATACCACCTCCACAATACCACCTCCACAATACCACTTCCACAATACCAGCTCCACAATACCACCTCCACAATACCACCTCCACAATACCACCTCAACAATACCACTTCCACAATACCACCTCCACAATACTACCTTCACAATACTACCTCCACCACACCACAATACCCCCTCCACAATACCACCCCCACAACACCACCTCCACAATACCACCTCCACAATACCACCTCCACAATACCACCTCCACAATACTACTTCCACAACACCACCTCCACAGCACCACCTCCACCGCACCACCTCCACAATACCACCTCCACAATACCACCTCCACAATACTACCTCCTCAATACCACCTCCACAATACCACCCCCATAACAAGACATCCACAATACCACCTCCACAGCGCCACCTCCACAGCGCCACCTCCACAGCGCCACCTCCACAATACCACCTCCATAACACCACCTCCACAGCGCCACCTCCACAGCACCACCCTTCACAATACCACATCCACAATACCACCTCCACAATACCACTTCCACAATTCCACCTACAAAATACTACCTCCACAACACCACCTCCACAACACCACCTCCACAACACCACCTCCACAATACCACCTCCACAATACCACCTCCACAATACTACCTCCACAATACCACCTCCACAATTCCACCCCTACAACACCACCTCCACAACACCACCTCCACAATTCCACCCCTACAACACCACCTCCACAACACCACCTCCACAACACCACCTCCACAATACCGCGTCCACAATACCACCTCCACAATACCGCCTCCACAATACCACCTCCACAGTACCACTTCCACAATGCCACCTCCACAATACCACCTCCACAACACCGCCTCCAAAGTATCACCTCCACAACACCACCTCCAAAATATCACTTCCACAACACCACCTCCACAACACCACCTCCACAACACCACCTCCAAAATATAACTTCCACAAAACCACCTCCAAAATATCACTTCCACAATACCACCTCCACAACACCGCCTCCACAAAACCGCTTCCACAACACCACCTTCACAACACCGCATCCACAATACCACCCCCACAACACCACATCCACAATACCACCTCCACAATACCACCTCCACAATACCACCTCCACAATGCTACTTCCACAACACCACCTCCACAGCGCCACCTCCACCGCACCACCTCCACAATACCACCTCCACAATACCACCTCCACAATACTACCTCCTCAATACCACCTCCACAATACCACCCCCACAACAAAACATCCACAATACCACCTCCAAAGCGCCACCTCCACAGCGCCACCTCCACAGCGCCACCTCCACAATACCACCTCCACAGCGCCACCTCCACAGCACCACCCTTCACAACACCACATCCACAATACCACCTCCACAATACCACTTCCACAATACCACCTCCACAATACTACCTCCACAATACCACCTCCACAACACCACCTCCACAACACCACCTCCACAACACCACCTCCACAATACCACCTCCGCAATACCACCTCCACAATTCCACCCCTACAACACCACCTTCACAACACCACCTCCACAACACCACCTCCACAACACCACCTCCATAATACCGCGTCCACAATACCGCCTCCACAATACCACCTCCACAATACCACCTCCACAATACCACTTCCACAATGCCACCTCCACAACACCACCTCCAAAATATCACTTCCACAATACCACCTCCACAACACCGCCTCCACAATACCGCTTCCACAATACCACCTCCACAATACCACCTCCACAATACCACTTCCACAATACCACCTCCACAACACCGCCTCCACAATACCGCTTCCACAACACCACCTTCAAAGCACCACATCCACAATACCACCTCCACAATACCACCTCCACAATACCACCTCCTCAATACCACCTCCACAACACCACCTCCACAACACCACATCCACAATACCACATCCACAACGCCACCTCCACAATACTACCTCCAAAATTTCACCTCCACATCACCACCTCCACAACACCACCTCCACAATACCACCTCCACCATACTACCTCCAAAATATCACCTCCACAATACCACCTCCAAAATTTCACCCCACAATACCACCTCCACAATACTACCTCCAAAATATCACATCTACAATACCACCTCCACAACACCACCTCCACAATACCACCTCCTCAATACCACCTCCACAACACCACCTCCACAACACCACATCCACAATACCACATCCACAACGCCACCTCCACAATACTACCTCCAAAATTTCACCTCCACATCACCACCTCCACAACACCACCTCCACAATACCACCTCCACCATACTACCTCCAAAATATCACCTCCACACTACCACCTCCAAAATTTCACCCCACAATACCACCTCCACAATACTACCTCCAAAATATCACATCTACAATACCACCTCCACAACACCACCTCCACAATACCACCTCCATAATACCACCTCCACAATACCACCTCCGCAACACCACATCCACAACGCCACCTCCACAATACTACCTCCAAAATTTCACCTTCACATCACCCCCTCCACAACACCACCTCCACACACACACACACACTTACCCCTACCTGCCTGGATCAGAGGACGTAATGGTCCCTGGTATGGCTAACTTGACTAACGCCTGACGTCTCCTGATCTAATTCAAAATAGGCTAAGTTAAGTAAACCTTACCCTAACGTTGGTTGGTGCCTGAGTAGAGAAATCCATGTAAACTAGAGGTTGCACTCACAAGTGTTATATAAAACAAGCAGGCGTGGACTGATCTGTGGTGTGACAGGGAAATGCAGTGGAGTTCCGTGAGGTGTTCACCTTTGGGAGTGACTCCGTGGGCGTGGCGGCCGAGGAGGTGGTGGGGACGTGGCGACCTGGACACGCCTTCAAACTCCCTTACAGAGGTGACGTCAATGCTCCGAGAGACTTCCAGGGCAACCCCGTCAGAATGGCTGTCATTCAGGTAACATCTCTCTCTTAAGGTATAAGTTATGTTTTAAGATAGGTAAGTACAGCGTTTGATCCCATAATATACATAGTCTTAAAACAGTTTATATAATAACACATAATTCATTTATTACAAAAAGTTGATAAAATATAATTCGTTGTAGGAGATGAAAACGACAGAAGCAGTAAGTGCGATCCAAATTTACAGAAGTCTGTCTCGTAAACCATAGCATAAGGTTACGTTTTCTCTGGTGCTCAGGGTTTCTCGTGCTTTTAGAAGCTCGACCCACACACATGTCGGGGGGAACTCGGTAAACTTGTCTGTTGGGCGAAAAAGCTGCAATAAAATAACTGTGTAATCCTTGGGCAGTATGGCCGAAGAACTAAACCATTTACTATTGTAGTGTTGTTAGTGTTTTTATACTTATGAGAACAGACGACAGGAACCAATCAACTTCGCCACACTGTTAGCAAAAGGTTGTGTTTGGTGAAATCTGAGAAACAAATGGTTTAGTGATCTTGTCATTGAGTTTTCTTTGATATATAAATTGTATTCATCCCTCTTCTTTCTCGCCCAGAGTGCACCTCACGTGTTGCTGACGAAGGTACCAGGCAGAGAACTGAAGGTGACGGGGTATTTGGCTGACGCGATGAAAGTCTTAGAACACCAACTTAACTTCACGTAAGTAATGGAGAACTTCAGACGACCAACGCGCCTCTCAAGACCAACTCACGCGACACAGAGTTGTAAATGTTGTTATTGTTGACTAAATTAGGACTTAAGGAAATGTTTGTGGTAGATGTAGAATTTGTTACATTTAAAGACACAATTTTATTTAACCATTTTGGTTGATCTATTGATGTTTGTTTAGTCACTCTTACCTTACATAGGGGCAGTAATGGTAATAAGTATACATGGTTTCTTGGGCCACCCTTGGTTGTACTGACCCACTGTTTACCTAAGTGTGTATATCTGGACTGCCTATGATACACGCTGCATCTGTATAGAGATTTCAAGAGTATCTATTAATATGTCTTAGGTTTAGTGTTTATTATTCGTATTTCTAATGTTTTTTTTATAAATATTAGCTCCCATTTTTTTTACAACAGTTTAACTCCCCACTTGGTATTACAGTCTTGTGATACCAGCTGAGAGACGTGATGTAATTGATTAAACACGTTCGGTAAAGAGTGACCTCTGGCGGATAGGTTTGAGTTAGTCCTCTCATGTGTCTTCACTTGTTGGGATTCACTCAAGATAATTTTGTATGATTTTTCCCCGTAACTAAGATGTAGCAACACATCTAACAGGTTGTCTTAAGCTAAAACATAAATATAAAGTAAAAAAAAAATCATTTGAATCACACCGAGACTCTACCTCAACTTGATACCTTTGTGGGGTATGAGATTGTTTTGTTCACACTCAGGATGGGATGGAGAAAGGAAACTCACAATGTGCTCTCTATATACATGTTGTATTGAATGTACAATGCAGCTTGGTGCTGGGAAGGCAGCGTGGGTACAAGCGTGATGTAGAGAGAGCTGGTTGGTGAGGATGCTCACAGGAGGACAGCTTGTGGGTCGCCATGCTCGCCAGGCAGGCGGAGGAGCGAGGCCCGCCGGGCAGCGGCGGTGGAGGAGGTGTTGCTGGCTGTGGCTGTTGGTAGAGAGAGAGCGAGAGAGCGAGAGGCAGATCACCGCGAGGTCAGGTCTTAAATAGCGGGGGTAGGCGTGGCTTAGTAGTTGACCCCCGCTCCGTGGTGTATGGCGGCGCTGGTTGACCTAGGTCACGAGGCATACACTGGGGAATAGGTGGGGTCGGCTAGGTAGCGACAAACAGCGTTTGTAGGGGAGAATTCCACTACACCTTCACTTAGTATCAGTTTAGAGAGAAAATGAGGATAATAATGTTTTTAATTTCTTCCCTGCCATAATATCATAATCTCGTACGATATTTTTATGTTTTAACGTAAGGTGAACTTGTTAGCTACATTCTCAAATCTTAAGTTATGAACCTTTGAGAATCCATCTCTTGGTGACTGGCAGAGGAGTTACGAGAGAGTACAGAATATCTTGGTGTGTGTTCCGTACATCAGAGAACATCGTATTTACAAACAGAAAGTTGATAGAAAACGTTACCAAGTTCACCACCGGACCACAACCGCCCAAGACGTCATAACTAATCGATATAAAAAAAACCCACACTGATTAACCTACTCACCTGCTGAGATCCTGTTGTTTTAAGCTATCACAACTCCTAGATATATGGACAGACTGACAGACGGACAGAGGACAGTGAAAGGCCATGATAAAGTAGTCAACATTATCTCTGTCTCTCAGGCGTGATACCCAAACACACATGATAGCCTTTGTTATTGATATATATGTCATTACACCTGTTGTTACCGACGGAGTTATTTGGGCAGTGGACACCAGCACACAATGGCTCCCCACCACCGCTATTGTCCCTTCCGTCTCAGTGACTCAGGGTGAAGCGCGTCGTTAAACTGCGTAACACTTAACACAGGCTCGTGAATGCTATCGAGTTGTGACTATATTTAACTCTGGGTATTGGGTGGATGTCATTATTATTGTTGTTATTATTATTGTTATTATTGTTGTTATTGTTATTAGTGTTATTATTAATCTTATTATATTATTATTATTATTATTTCATGCTGTCTAGATTTATTATTTATATATTGATTTCGCAACTTACTTAAGTTATTCATACGTTATTAATTATTTTATTTATTTCTTTATTTATTGGTTCTAAAACTCAATGACTTCTGGTGACACGAAAGAGGTGAGGTTAGAGTGTGTCGTATGTAGATTCCCCTTCCATCTCTCTCCCTTCCCGCCCCCTTCACCTCTCCTTCCCCCTTTCCCTCCTCTGCCCCCCTTTGTATCTCTTCCCCTCCCTTTCCCTTGTCTTCCCCTCTACCCCCTCACTTCCCTCCCCCAACAGAGATGAAGCTCAATAGGGTGTATCAACTTTGTAGTAAGAGCTTGTATGTAAAGTTTGGCTGAGGTGTGACCAACCTTACTGGAGATATTGTGCGGACATGATTTGTAGACAGGCAGGAGGACAGGAGGACAGATAGGAGGACAGGCAGGAGGACAGGAGGACAGACAGGAGGACAGGCAGACAGGAGGGCAGGCAGACAGATTGGAGGGCAGACAGATAGGAGGACAGATAGACAGGAGAGCAGACAGACAGGAGAGCAAACAGACAGGACGGCAGACAGACAGGAGGACAGTCAGACAGGCGGGCAGACAGAGAGGAGGGCAGACAGACAGGAGGACAGACAGATAAGAGGACAGACAGACAGGAGGGCAGACAGACAGGACAGACAGACAGACATGAGGACAGACAGATAGGAGGACAGATAGACTGGATATCAGACAGACAGGAGGACAGACAGACAGGAGGACAGACAGACAGGAGGACAGACAGACAGGATGGCAGACAGACAGGACAGACAGACAGACATGAGGACAGACAGACAGGAGGGCAGACAGACAGGATGGCAGACAGACAGACAGACAGGAGGACAGACAGATCAGCCCAGTCCCAACCATTGTAAAAATTATCAATAACTTGTAATACTGTAACACTGTCACTATGTTGAATTGAACTGTAGTTTGAGCTTTTCCCCATCTAAGTTATTATATGTCTTATTTGTGTCACTTATGTTACTTGTATATTATTTGTAATTCGTAACCCACTCCCCAAATATGTAACTGTATATTTTCAGCCTTCTGGCTGCCAAGCTCTTTCAATAAACCGTTAATTATTATTATTATTATTATTATAAGAGGACAGATACTGTAGACTGGAGGGTAGAAAGACAGGAGGGCAGACAGGAGGACAGACAGACAGGAGGACAGACAGACAGGAGGACAGACAGAGAGGAGGACAGACAAACAGGAGGACAGACAGACAGGAGGACAGACAGACAGGAGGACAGACAGACAGGAGGACAAATAGACAGAAGGACAGACAGACAGGAGGACAGACAAACAGGAGGACAGACAGACAGGAGGACAGATAGACAGGAGGACAGACAGACAGGAGGACAGATAGACAGGACGACAGACAGACAGGAAGGACAGACAGGAGGACAGACAGATAGGACAGACAGACAGGCAGGAGGACAGACAGATAGGAGGACAGATAGACAGAAGGACAGACAGACAGGAGGACAGACAGACAGGAGGACAGACAGACAGACAGGAGGACAGACAGATAAGAGGACAGATAGACAGAAGGACAGACAGACAGGAGGGCAGACAGACAGGATGACAGACAGACAGGACAGACAGGAGGACAGGACAGACAGGAGGACAGACAGACAGGAGGACAGACAGATAGGAGGACAGATAGACAGGAGGACAGACAGACAGGAGGACAGACAGACAGGAGGACAGACAGACAGGAGGACAGACAGACAGGAGGACAGACAGACAGGAGGGCAGACAGACAGGAGGGCAGACAGACAGGAGGACAGACAGGCAAACGTTGCCATATAATACTCAGGAGGTTTCTACACTGGAAGCTGAGAGGTTAATTAAGGTATTATGTGAAGAGGATAAAAGGTGTGGGGTTTAATTACAGGTGAGTTTCATCTTGCAATGCTTTGTTTAATGCTTCTTTTTCTTTTATCCTCTTCACCACTGATCGGGTCGTTAGCCGCTTGGGCGATCGGTCACGTCTCTGTTACGCACTGTTGGCAAGTACTGGGCATGCACCGGCTCCTGAATGTACCTGAACCTGCTCCAGTGTTGGTCAAGTCTTGTCTTGAAAGAGCTCACACTCCGTGCCGTCACAACACTCTGGTAGATTGTTCCAAGAGTTCACAACTCTCACTCCGAAAAAGTTACCCCTCACAGTTATTCGGACTTGGGGCTTCCTTAACCATGAGCTGCGTCCCCTTGTGGGACGAGCGTCCGCCAGCTCTAGGTAAGGACACTCAGGGTAGCTGAGGTACCGTAATGCAGGCACCAGTCTGGTGGCTCTCCTTTGGACATTTTCAATCAATTGACAGTCCCTAGTATATCTCGGGGGCCAGACGGGGTGGCAGTACTCCAGGCGGGGAAGCACTTCACTCTTGAAGATCGTTACGACCTTCTTATAAGATCTAATAATTTAGTTGCCTGATTTATCTTCTTCTCCAAATGGCCCGAGAAATTCAGCTCATTGTCAACGTACACACCTAGGTCTTTTCACATTCAGTCTCAATTAATGCAGATTCTTCGTCCAGTTGGGACACATGATACGCTTCCTTACCGTTGGTACGCCCCAGGTGCATCCTCTTACACTTGGTGACATTGAATCTTAGCAGCCATTTCTTCGACCATTCTTGAAGCTCACTTGGGTGAAAGTCTTGACCGCCAATCTTTACTAATTACAAAAGCAGTTAAATTTGAGTCATTAATGGTGATGAACGATAATTACTATTAAACAGGTATTTCCCAGGTGAGAGTAAAGAACATGCAGGTGTATAATGATCTTTGTTTACATACACCCACCATACACGTCATCAGATGCCGTGTAAGCATTGTGTGTAAATAATAATAATAATAATAATAATAATAATAATAATAATAATAATAATAATAAACGGTTTATTAATAGAGTTGCAGCCGGTGGTTGAAAATATACAAACTTACATGAGATTCAGACATAATAATATACGTTCAATACATTTACAGGGCTGTACAGTACATAAATCAGGAATTGTTTATTATTTTAACAATAGATGGGATGGTGCTATTCTTTTATCTATCAGTGCGGGCTCTTTTGGGCTGAATTTTGTTGTAGTGGCGGACTGCGCGAGGTGGGCAGGGGACTGCCAGTGGCAGGAGGTGGCGATGACAAGGATGGTGCAGTAGTCCACTGCCAAACCTTGCTAGTGCCTGGTGGTGGAGGTCACTGAGGGATGGCATTTCCAGGGTGGAGAGAGCGTTGTTGTAGCCAGAGTAGTCTGCACCGAGCATGATTCTGCAGGCCCTCTTCTGTACCTTCACTAGCTGACGTTGTTGGGTAGAGTTGAGAGAAGACGACCAGGCTGGTGACGCATACGTTAATTTTGAGCGTATAAATGCGTTTTAGATAGTCCTCAACTCTGGCGTGGGTGCCCCACGTGACTTGAGTCGTCGTAGCATGTAGAGTCGGTACGAGGCTGCGTTGATAGTGTTGTTTACATGGGACTCCCAGTCTAGTTTGTGGTCTATAGTTACACCCAGGAGTTTGGCAGACTGCACTAATTGGAGAGGATGGGCACCCACTGTGACTGCTGGGGCTTGCACTGTAGTGGCGGCGGTGTTGATGTGTATGACTACGGTTTTGGTGTGGTTGATGGTGACCTTGTTCTCCGTAGTCCATGCCTGTAGCCTGTCCAGTGTGTCTTGTAGCGATGAGTAGTCCGGTGAGGTGTTGTCCACTGTAACCCCCACAGTGCAGTCATCCACGTACTTCCACCTTTGTGTGTGTGTGTGTGTGTGTATCGTAGCCCACATCTTCCACTCCTACAGGATCAGGTGGGTGGAGACGGTGGACGGGGACTATGGTGTTCCCTTAGACAACGGAACCTGGACTGGCCTCGTCGGCGATCTCGTAATGAAGGTAACGACTAATTGTTCTTACCTGACCTTGTGACTCTCTCTCTCTCTCTCTCTCTCTCTCTCTCTCTCTCTCTCTCTCTCTCTCTCTCTCTCTCTCTCTCTCCTTCTATAATAAACACTATCTAGATAATATTAATATTACCATCTTGGGACTGTTAAGTGTTTACCAGTGTTAAGTGGTCCAGTGACGGGGCTTAAGTGGGCCAGTGACGGGGCTTAAGTGGGCCAGTGACGGGGCTTAAGTGGGCCAGTGACGGGGCTTAAGTGGGCCAGTGACAGGGCTTAAGTGGGCCAGTGACGGGGCTTAAGTGGGCCAGTGACAGGGCTTAAGTGGGCCAGTGACAGGGCTTAAGTGGGCCAGTGACGGGGCTTAAGTGGACCAGTGACAGGGCTTAAGTGGGCCAGTGACGGGGCTTAAGTGGGCCAGTGACGGGGCTTAAGTGGGCCAGTGTGTCATTGATTCACTGGTAACACACTAATAAAACTTTTTCCGAGTAATTAAATCAATGATGATATTTAACCCCTGTGAGCAAGGTGAGTCAGGTGGTGCTGTTGGGAGTCTGTGTTTGTCTCCTCCCTGTGTCCCCCCTGTCCACGATCATTTATTCTCCTCTCCCTCTCTCCCTGCCCCTCCCTACTCTCCCCTCCTGCTCTTCCCTCCTCGCTACCCTTCCTACTCTCTCCTCCTATGCATTCCTCTTACTGTGTTCTCTTCGTTCTTCTCCCTGCACCTCCCTACTCTCCCCTCCTCTCATTATCCTCCTCTCCCTGTTCTTCCCTACCTCCTCCCCCCCCTCCCTCTCCACACAGAGGGCGGACGTGGCCATCAGCCCCTTGAGTCAGACGCTGCCGAGGGTGGAGGTGATGGACTTCTCCCCGCCTGTGGATCACGACTCTATGAGGATCCTGGTAGTGAGGGAGCATACCAGGGAGGACCCCGAGTGGAACACCTACCTCGGCTCCTTCCACTGGTACATTGTTCCTTCCATTGTTCCTTCCATTAATATATTGTTCCTTCCACTGCTACTCTAATCCTTCCACTGGTACCCTGTTCCATTTATAAGTTATTGCATTGGTACTCTGATTCTTCCACTAGTACTCTCATTCTTCCACTAGTACTCTGGTCCTACCACTGGTACTCTGATTCTTCCACTGGTACTTCATTATCAACGTTTTATGCCTTGTGTCCACTTATCATTCTATCATTCGTTACGATAAGTTGGGGTGAGTTCATCACCACAGTAGGGTCAAGACCTATTCAGGCGCTGCTCCCGCTACGCAGCGGCCCCCCTTGGCCAATGTCGGCCCATTCCCCAAGTCCCTCTCCCCGACCCATCCTCACCACCGGGATATCAACATAATCAAAAGTGACAATTTGTTTCGGAAAGAAGTGGGATCACTGTTGAACAGCGATGAACAGTGTTTAAGCCAGTGAATTCAGCACTAGACAGTACCAGTGAGAGCTGTGATCCACCAGTGAGATAAGCACCCCTGGGAACTAACCACCATCTTCTGACCAGGAGGTGCTAATCCGTCCACCCTGGGAACAAGAAGGCCGGCCGGCTATGCACCTGACTACGGGATAACACAACATCACCGCACAGTGAGGTACTGTGACACCACCCCACACCACATGGTGTCCCCATGACTACGTGAGGTCCTTCATATCAACACCCGAGGACGAGTTACCACACTACGTGAACTCCACACCACCCGATGTCTCCATGACCACATAAGAACATAAGAACATAAGAACTTAAGAATGGAGGAAACTGCAGCGGGCCTATTGGCCCATACTGGGCAGTCCCATTTACACCCAACCCCTATTGCTCACATAAGCATCCAACTTATGTTTGAAGCTATCCAGCGTATTCGAGTTGATGATGATATTTGGTAACCTGTTCCATTCATCCACTACTCTGTTTCCAAACCAGTGTTTACTTATTTCGCGCCTAAATCTAAATTTGTCTAATTTAAAACCATTGTTACGAGTTCGCTCCTGGTTGGATATTTTGGATACCTTTGTAATGTCCCCTTTGTTTAGCCCTGCCTTCCACTTGTACACCTCTATCAGGTCGCCCCTCGCTCTACGTCTCTCGAGGGAGTGTAAATTAAGATGCTTTAACCTGTCTCTATACTCAAGGTTCCTAATGCCCGGGATTAGTCTTGTCATTCTCCTCTGGACTCTTTCCAAGGATTCTATAACCATTCTGTAATACGGTGACCAGAACTGAACTGCGTAATCCAGGTGAGGTCTCACAAGAGCAAGATATAATCTTAAGATGACCTCGCTAGTCTTGTAACTAACACTCCTTTGTATGAACCCAAGTACTTTATTAGCCTTGTTATGAGCAAAAACACATTGTTTACTTGGCTTAAGATTCCTACTTATCATTACTCCTAAATCTCTCTAGCAGTCGGATTTCTCAATGGCATCGTTGTTCATCTGGTAACTGGTTTCTCTGTTTACATTTCCTATACTGAGTACTTTACATTTGTCCACATTGAATTTCATCTGCCATTTTTCAGACCATTTGAAAAATTTGTTTAGATCTTCCTGTAGTTTTGCGGAGTCCTCGTCAAATTTAATTACACGTCCTATTTTAGTGTCATCAGCAAATTTACTTATGTTGCTGTCTATGCCGATATCTATGTCGTTTATGTATATAATAAATAATAATGGTCCAAGTACTGAGCCTTGGAGAACTCCACTAGTGACGTTGCTCCAATGGGATTTAGTGCCGTTAATGCTCACTCGCTGTTTCCTGTCCTGTAACCACGCCCTAATCCATTTAATGCCATGTGCATTAGTCTTTCGTGGGGAACTCTGTCGAAGGCTTTGCTAAAGTCGAGATATACCACATCATAATTGTGCCCCTCGTCCACCGATTCGAAAACTGATGAAAAGAATGTTAATAGATTAGTTAGACATGAACGCCCACTAGGTAAGCCATGCTGGGAATCATTGATCAATTTGTGCTTCTCCAGGTGGTTTCGAATAGAGTTTGAAATGATTGATTCCAGTAATTTGCCTACTATTGATGTTAGACTGATTGGAGTTACCACACCACGTGAGTATCACACCACCCGATGTCTCCATGACCACGTGAGGTCCCTCATATGAACACCTGAGGGCGAGTTACCACACCATGTGAACACCACACCACCCGATGTCTCCATGACCACGTGAGGTCCTTCATATCAACGCCCGAGGACGAGTTACTTCACCGCGTGAACACCACACCACCCATGTCTCCATGACCACGTAAGGTCCCTCATATCAACACCCGAGGACGAGTTACTACACCACGGGAACACCACACCACCCGATGTCTCCATGACCACGTAAAGTCCCTCATATCAACACCCGAGGACGAGTTACCACACCATGTGAACACCACACCACCTGATGTCTCCATGACCAGTCCAGACCCGGGCCATCAACTGTAAACTCTAATAATTTGTACGTTCAGTCATTGTTCCTTTTCCTTTCAGCTGTGAAAGCTTTTGTTAAATGATCCACCTACCTCAAGTCTTTGTATGTACTGTAATAAGTCATTTTTGTATAATGTATATTTTGAGCCTTCGGGCTGCCGACTTTTTCAATAAACCGCTAATTATTATTATTATTATTATTAACCTGGAGCATAGTTACATTGTTTACCTCAGGAGCAATGAAACACTGTTACTCTAATGTTGGTTATGAGTGAGGCTACCAGGTTTCCGGGTATACAATGTTTACGTTTTTATCTTGTTTATGCTAAAGAGAGTTGGTGATTCGTGTTGACTATTTGGGTGGTGATGGTGATGTGGGTGATGATGATGGTGGTGTGGTGTGAGTGATGGTGTGGGTAAGGTGGTGGTGTGGGTAGGGATAGTAGTAGTAGCGATGGTGATGCGGGTGGCGATCGTATGTGGTGATGTAGATGGCGATGGTGTAGACTGCAGGTAGTTGTGGTGTGGGTGGTGGTGACGGTGGTGGTGTGGGTGGTGGTGACGGTGGTGATGTGGGTGGTGGTGACGGTGGTGGTGTGGGTGGTGGTGACGGTGTGGGTGGTGGTGTGGGTGATGGTGACGGTGGTGGTGTGGGTGGTGGTGACGGTGGTGGTGTGGGTGGTGGTGACGGTGGTGGTGTGGGTGGTGGTGACGGTGGTGGTGTGGGTGGTGGTGACGGTGGTGGTGTGGGTGGTGGTGACGGTGGTGGTGTGGGTGGTGGTGACGGTGATATGGGTGGAGAGGGTGGCGTACAGTACACCCTAATCACTCTCTCTCTCTCTCTCTTTCTCTGTACAGGACAGTGTGGGTGACGACGGGGGTGGTGTGGGTGGTGATGAGTGTGGGCGTTGTGATGGTGGAGCGGTCTGACACTGTCTTCACCTCCCTCTATAATTACCTGTTCATCTTCCTAGGCGCTCTGACCCAACAAGGTGAGTCATAGTCACCTAACCTAACCTAACCTAACGTAATATGGCCTAGCTATTAAGTTAGATTAGATTAGGTCAGGTTACGTTACAGTTATTTAGATTAAGTTAGATTAGATTAGGTGAGGTCAAGTTACGTTACATTAATTTCGATTAGGTCAGATTAAGTTAGGTTGGGTTAGGTCAGGTCAGATTATGTTAGGTTAGGTTAGGTTAGGTCAGGTTAGGTTAGGTTAGGTTACTGGAGCATTGACACTAGGGCTCCACCTGACCACTACAGGGTGTGAGGAGATACCACAGCGTCTCCGAGGTCGTCTGGTGGTGATCTCCTTCTGGGCGGGGTGTGTCGTCCTCTACGCCTACTACACCGCCTTCCTCACCTCCCAGCTGGCCGTGGTCAACACCCGGCCCCTCTTCACCTCCCTGCTGGACGCCCTCACCACCGCCGGGTACACCGTCTCCACGCAGAAGGGCACCTCGTACGTCAGTGAAATGAAGGTGAGAGGGCCTGCTGCCTGATGGTTCTCCAGTGCGTTAGTGTTCATTTGTAGCTTGAGACTTACCTAACCTAACCTAACCTGATCTAATGAAACCCACACTAAAATAACGAAACAAAACGTGTTATATCCTAACCTAATTTAACCACGTGTAATTTATCTTGATCTAACATAACTACGGAATCCATTATCAAGAGAGTGTGTCGGTGTGTGTATTTCACTTCTTCTTAATTAAACTTCTAATTGGTTCAAGTCTTCGTCTCACCTGGGCTCACCATCCTCCCCACACGCTGCAGGTGCTCTTGCCAGACCCGTGTGTATGTGTATGTGTGTGTGTGTGCGTGTGTGTGTGTGTGTGTGAAACATGACCCTTCATCTATCTGTGTCTCCCAGACGTCACAGGACAAGGGGCTGAGACTGGCCTACCAACACCTGTCTCAAGATCCTTCACTATTGGTGGACTCGGTCAGCCAGGGCGTCAGTCTCCTGCACTCCTCCAAGGTCAGTCAGTCAGTCAGTCAGCATTACCGGGTTGGAACAGGCTGTCACATGTACCGGAACATTTGAAATTTTGATGTCTAGGTCTCTGTTCTTCATATTATCCCCTCCCCCCCCCCATCCCCCCCTCACACACGGTATTAACTACGCCACATGAAGCCACAAAACGACGCACTATAAGTCTTGGCAATTAAACAACTCGGTGCCACTTTCTGAACGGCACTTAAGGCACTCAGAGTGGATGCAAGAGGCACTGTTCCTGTTAGTGAATATGTGACTTTGATGAGTACGATGGCAACCCCCTTGAGTACGATGCCAACCCTCTTGAGTACGATGCCAACCCTCTTGAGTACGATGCCAACCCCTTGAGTACGATGCCAACCCCTTGAGTACGATGCCAACCCCTTGAGTACGATGCCTACCCCTTGAGTACGATGCCAACCCCTTGAGTACGATGCCAACCCCTTGAGTACGATGCCAACCTCTTGAGTACGATGCCTACCCTTGAGTACCCTGACACACACACACACATGGAACACACACACACATACACTGAACACACACACACACACACACGGAACACACACACACACACACTGAACACACACACACACACACACACGGAACACACACACGCACACACACGGAACACACACACACACACACACACTGAACACACACACACACACACACATGGCAGAAAGTGTATCATTGTTACACTTGCCGACAGACTGCATTGCGGTAAACTCACTTAAGTGGTGTATTAGTGGTGGCTGGTGGCGTCGACCCCATTGGTACCCTGGTGATGTAAATAAAGACACAGAGACAACAGGTATGCCCCTATCAAGACCAAGGGTGACTGGTTGATTGGCTGATGCACTAACCAATAGAAGATGAGAATTGTAACCCAAACAATAAAATGCATGAGAAAGTCAAGTTACATCTTAGGGTAGAATTAAACTTTATCTTAGCATACGGCAACAGACAGCCAGCTGGTTGAAACTCCCACCAGTTGCTTTGTAAGAGTGACAGGTGGGACGAGCCAGCTATTCCGACAGTCAGTTACGGACCTTATGCCTCACATAACCTAGTCAACTGAAAGCATCGTATATCCAATTCACCCAGTAATATATGTATATATTTTTTCCATTCATTCTCTCCTATGATATAAATTAACGCCTTGTATAAATCAAATGAGTACCTAACACCACATCTGACTTGTTTATATTAGCTGTGACACTGATATAGCTGTCAAAATGGTGCCAAAACTGCTCAGAGACTCTACCTTCATCAGAGACCTCACACTGCCGCTAGCATTTACATATTGAAATTCTTACCTTGTGTTATAAAGTCAATTGGAAACTTTGCCTGGAATGTGGAATGAGTCTCTATGTCGTCGTGACTGTGATATGTTAACCTGCACCTGATAGCCTGCACCGCAACCTCACAACCTACACCTCACAGCCTACACCTCACAACCTACACCTTACAACCTACACCTCACAGCCTACACCTCATAACCTACACCTCATAACCTACACCTCACAGCCTACACCTTACAACCTTCACCTTACAACCTTCACCTTACAACCTGTACCTCACAACCTGCACCTAACAACCTGCACCTAACAACCTACACCTCACAGAGTACACCTCACAACCTACACCTCACAACCTACACCTCACAGCCTACACGTCATAACCTGTACCACACCTCACAACCTGTACCTCGCCTCACAGCCTGTACCTCACCTCATAACCTGCATCTCACAACCTACACCTCACAACCTACGCCTCACAACCTACACCTCACAGCCTTCACCTCACAGCCTACACCTTAAAACCTGCATCTCACCTCACAACCTGTATCCCACCTCCTACACCTCACAGCCTACACCTTAAAACCTGCACCTCACCTCACAACCTGTATCCCACCTCCTACATCTCACAGCCTACACCTCACTACCTGTACCCCACTTCACAACCTGTACCTCACCTCACAACCTGTACCTCACCTCCTACACCTCACAACCTGTACGTCACAACCTTCACCTCACAACCTACACCTAACAACCTACACCTCACAACCTACACCTCACAACCTACACCTTACAACCTACACCTCACAGACTACACCTCATAACCTACACCTCACAACCTGCACCTAACAACCTACACCTCACAACCTACACCTCACAGAGTACACCTCATAACCTACACCTCACAGAGTACACCTCATAACCTACACCTCACAACCTACACCTCACAGCCTTCACCTCACAACCTACACCTCACAACCTACACCTAACAGCCTACACCTCACAACCTACACCTCACAACCTACACCTTACAGCCTTCACCTCACAACCTACACCTCACAACCTACACCTCACAACCTACACCTTACAGCCTTCACCTCACAACCTACACCTCACAACCTACACCTCACAACCTACACCTCACAACCTGTACCTCACAACCTGTACCTCACAACCTTCACCTCACAACCTTCACCTCACAACCTACACCTCACAACCTACACCTCACAACCTACACCCCACAACCTACACCTCACAACCTACACCTCACAACCTACACCTCACAGCCTTCACCTCACAATCTACACCTCACAGCCTTCACCTCACAATCTACACCTCACAACCTACACCTCACAACCTGTACCTCACAACCTTCACCTCACATCCTACACCTCACAGCCTACACCTCACAACCTACACCTCACAACCTACACCTCACAGCCTACACCTCATAACCTACACCTCATAACCTACACCTCACAGCCTACACCTTACAACCTTCACCTTACAACTTGTACCTCACAACCTACACCTCACAACCTACACCACACAGAGTACACCTCACAACCTACACCTCACAACCTATACCTCACAGCCTACACCTCACAACCTACACCTCACAACCTTCACCTCACAACCTTCACCTCAAACCTACACCTCACAACCTACACCTCACAACCTACACCTCACAACCTACACCTTACAACCTACACCTCACAGCCTGCACCTCATAACCTACACCTCATAACCTACACCTCACAGCCTACACCTTACAACCTTCACCTTACAACCTGTACCTCACAACCTACACCTCACAACCTGCACCTCACAGCCTACACCTCATAACCTGTACCACACCTCACAACCTGTACCTCGCCTCACAGCCTGTACCTCACCTCACAACCTGCATCTCACAACCTACACCTCACAACCTACGCCTCACAACCTACACCTCACAGCCTTCACCTCACAGCTTACACTTTAAAACCTGCACCTCACCACACAACCTGTATCCCACCTCCTACACCTCACAGCCTACACCTCACTACCTGTACCCCACTTCACAACCTGTACCTCACCTCACAACATGTACCTCACCTCCTACACCTCACAACCTGTACCTCACAACCTTCACCTCACAACCTACACCTAACAACCTACACCTCACAACCTACACCTCACAGCCTGCACCTCACAACCTACACCTCACAACCTGTACCTCACAACCTTCACCTCACAACCTACACCTAACAACCAACACCTCACAACCTACACCTCACAGCCTGCACCTCACAACCTACACCTCACAACCTGTACCTCACAACCTTCACCTCACAACCTACACCTAACAACCAACACCTCACAACCTACACCTCACAGCCTTCACCTCACAACCTACACCTCACACTCTGTACCTCTGTTTAACAAAACATCGAAACAAAAACATTTCAGAATTCAGATTTTAATACCATAAAAAGTCATAAATTAAATATATCTCACAAAAATGGATCTAGTTAGGGTAGAGTCTTAACGTAAATATGACGTTATTTTAACCTCTAGAGAATCCATAATAACTGTATTCTTAAACCCTCTTGAGACTCTGACCCCCCTCTCCTCCTCCCTTCCCGACACACACACACACGGCAGAAGAAGACAGTGTTTGTGTTGGACGTGGGCTCTGTCAACTACGCGCTCCAGGGGAACTGTTCATATGAGTGGGTTGGTCCGCGCTATTTTGCCGAGTACACTTACCTTGGCTATCAGAAGGACCTACCCTATGCCAACGTCTTGTCCAGATAGTGAGTACTTCTTCCTGCGTCTTGCATTAGTCTTCTCTTCTTCCTTTTGTCCTCTTCCTGTCTACTCTTCTCCTCTTTTTGCTTCTTCTCCTCCTCATGCTCCCTCTTTTCTGCCTTTTGTCCTCCTTTTGTCCTCATCTTCTCCTGTCCTCCTTCTGCCTCCTCTCTCCTTTTCCTGTCTTATTTTCTCATCTTCCCATCTCCCCACACACTGAATCCCACCCACACACTTACCCCCTACACACACTTCCCCCCTACACACACTTCCCCCCGACACACACTTCCCCCCGACACACACTTCCCCCCTACACACACTTCCGCCCACACACTTACCCCCTACACATACTTGCCCCTACATACACTTATCCCCTACATACACTTATCCCTACATACACTTACCCCCTACATACACTTATCCCCTACATACCCCTACATACACTTAGCCCCTACATACACTTACCCCCTACATACATTTATCCCCTACATACCCCTACATACACTTATCCCCTACATACCCCTACATACACTTACCCCCTACATACACTTATCCCCTACATACCCCTACATACACTTACCCCTACATACACTGATCCCCTACATACCCCTACATACACTTATCCCCTACATACCCCTACATACACTTACCCCCTACATACACTTATCCCCTACATACCCCTACATACACTTACCCCTACATACACTGATCCCCTACATACCCCTACATACACTTACCCCATACATACACTTACCTCCTACGTACACACTTCTCTCACACACACATCCTCCCCACACACACTTACCCCCTACATACACTTACCCCGTACATACACTTACCCCCTACATACATACTTCCCCCCTAGATACACTCTTCCCCCCTAGATACAATCTTCCCCCCACACACACTTACTCCCCCACACACACTTAACCCCAACACACACTTAACCCCAACACACACTTACTCCCCACACACACACTTACCCCCTACATACACTTACCCCCTTCATACACTATTACCACTACTACTGTGCTGTCACTCGGAATCGAGTATGAAGATGATCCAGCTCTGATACAATGATATGACATTATAAAGTTAGTCAACTAGGTTGGTGAGTTTTGAGGTGAATAAAGAGGCCGATACAGGACCCGCAAGGTCGTCCACATTCGTTGCACGTGGGGGGCTGCATCTAGTGCGGGAGGGGCGGTGGCAGCGTCTTTCCGGCGAGGGCGTTTGTCTGCCTCGATTTGCAGTCGGGCTAAATCGAAAGTATTGACACCTTCTCGTGTGGTGCTCCTCCAAGCATTACGATGTGGAACAATCGACTCCCAGATGAGGGGGTCGATTTGGCACTTTTTCAAGTTTGTCTTAGACTATCCTTATACCTTTTCAATTGCCTGCCGGCGTTACGTTTACTATTAGTTAGGTGACTGTAAGGTAGCTGTTTTGGCAGCATACTGTCGTCCATACGGGTAACATGGCCTGTCCAGCGTAGTTGTTCATGGATAATGGTAGCCTCGGTGCTCCTATAGTTGGTGTTAGCAAGAATATTGGCATTTGTTCTCTTGTCTTCCCAGCAAACTCGGAGGATGGAGCGTAGACTAAGTTGGTGAAAGTTTTCAAGTACATTGAGGTGCCGACTGTATGTAACCCATGTCTCACTGCCATATAGCAGGGTAGGGAGGACCATTGCTCGATATACTGTACGTGCAGCTCTGTAGATAATTTCAGTTCCCTGCAGCTGAAGACACGGTTTAGGAGTCTGCCAAAGGCTTGAGATGCACATCTGATCCGATGCTGAATGTCTTCATCAGTGTCTACTGTGGTGGATAGGTGGGAGCCGAGATACTGAAGTTGGGTAACATTAGGGAGGGTAGTACCGTTAAGCTTGATGGATGGTGGAGGCGTATCTGAACTAGGGGCAGGTTGAAAGAGAATCTGAGTCTTACGTACATTCACCTCAAGGCCGAAGTGTGCATACGCACTGCTTAGGTGTTCAGGATCTCCTGTAGGTTGTGTTCAGTGTGAGCAACAAGGGTGAGGTCGTCTGCATACTGAAGTTCAGTAATGGAAGCTGCCGACACCTTTGTTCTTGCCTGGAGTCGTCTTGTGTTGAAAAGACCCCCTTTCACCCGATACTCGATGTCCACCCCACCGGCTCAAAAGGCATCGGCACGAGTAAGGAAGGCAGCCAAGAAAATGGAAAAGAGAGTGGGTGCCAGTTAACACCCTTGTTTAACCCCTGTTTGGATGGGAGAAGAACTCAAAACTGGGTGCCGTTTTGTAAGACACTGCCGTTTATACCATCGTGGAGTTGCCTCACAATGGCGATGAACTTTGGTGAGCAGCCAAAACGGCTGAGGGTCCACCAGAGGGCTTCCTTGTTGACCGAGTCGATGGCCTTGGTTAGGTCGATGAAAGCCATGTACAGGTCACGATGCTGTTCTCTGCACTTTTCCTGTATCTGGCGGGAAACAAAGATCATACCAGTGGTGTCACGTAATGGTCTAAAACCACATTGAGACTCTGGGAGGAAGTTTTCTGCCTCGGGAAGAATCTGTTTAGGAGGACTCAAGCGATAATCTTGCCAGCTACGGAGAGCAGCGAGATCCCACGGTAGTTGCCACAGTCTGACCGGTCTCCCTTGTTCTTATAAATATTGACAATGAAGGCGTCTTTAAGAGCTCGGGGGATTTCCTTCTTTTCCCATATATTCCCCAGGAGAGAGTGGAGACAACTGGTAAGCAGAGGTCCGCCTGCTTTATGCACCTTGGCTGGGATTCCATCAGGCCCTGAGGCTTTGTTATTTTTCATCTGTTTGATAGCAGTAGCTACTTCATCCAGGGATGGAGGATAGCTGAGGTAGGTCAGCTCTGGATGCCGAGGGACCTGCTGGGTAGTCAGGACATCCACATCGGTGTTTCGGTCGAGCAATGAATGGTAGGAGGCCTTCATCATCATTTATTAGGGAGTTACCGTCAGATCAGCAGAGGGGGCTGCGCCACGAGTAATTGGATCAAAAAATGTTTTAAAGGAATTGAAAAATTCATGCATCATGCGCTGATCTGCAATTTTTTGTATTTTACATGCTTCATTTTTAAGCCAGTCATTCTTTAGATTGCGAAGTTCCAGCTGGGCAGCCGCTTTCTTCTTGCGGAAGGTATCAGCTTTGGTCTGAGACTGATGGTTGTTTTGCCAGTCAGTAAAGGCAGCACGTTTATCATCAATGAGTACTTTGATTGCCGGGTCATTTTCATCAAACCAGTCCTGGTGTATTCTTTTGATCTGGCCGAGGGTCTCTGCGGGTTTTTGTCATGACAGTGTTGATAGTATCCCATTCGGCACTTGGATTCGCATTGTTTGCTGTTGGGTTGTTTATAAGCCCATGGTCGAACTTTTCTCTGAAAGCATGTGCTACCTCTGGATCCTCCAGACGCTTAGTATTAAAACCTCTTCTGACGGCTTGCTACCTTCGCCGTTTTGGGGCGACGTGAAGTGAGAGTTTGACTCTGACAAGTCGATGATCAGTGGTCTGAGCCACGCATGGAACGGGTGATAACATCTCGACGATCTCTTTCTCTGACAATGATGTAGTCAATGAGATGTCAGTGTTTGGATCGTCAGTGTTGCCACGAACCCTTGAACTTGTCTGCCTGCCTAAACAAGGTATTGGTGATAGTGAGGTTGTCCGCAGCACATTTGCTGAGGAGGAGTAGGCCGTTGGGATTACACTTCCCTAGTCAATTTCTTACTATGGTTCTCTGTCAAATTTTAGCATCTCTGCCAAATCTGGCATTGAAGTCGCCAAGGAGCACAAACTTGTCTTCTCTGGGGATAGAGGTTAGCACCCTGTCGAGGTCGGCGTAAAAGGCCTCCTTGATGTCATCCTCTGCATCCAGTGTTAGAGCATATGCACTAATGAAAGAGGCATGACGTGAGTGATTCAGTGGGACTCGAAGCGTCATGAGGCACTCTTTGATTCCAAAAGGCTTTTCAGTTAGCCTGTGTAGGATGCGGTGGCAGATGGCAAAGCCAACTCCATAAATGCAGTTTGTCTCCGCAGCAGGCTTACCCTTTTAGAAGAAGGTATGGCCAGACTCCCGTTCTGAGAGTTGGCACTCATTTGGGGGCCGGGACTAACTAATGGCTGCTATGTCGATGTTATACCTAGCCAGCTCTTTTCCCACAAGGGCAGCTCGTCTTTCAGGATGCTCATTTGTGCCAGTATCCAGAAGGGTTCTGACATTCCATACAGCGACCATAAGAGGTTGTATGGTTTGTTTTTGTTTGGATCTGTGATTTTGGTTGTGTTTTCGACTGCATAAGGATGACCTTACTGGGTGCGGTTGCCCAGTCAGGTTGGGTTTTTAGGCAGGCTATGTTTAGGGCACCTTTTCTAGCCCTCTCCCCGTGTGGGGTGAGCAGAGTGGCTCCTCAAAACTGCTGCTCAGTTGCACAGACAGGTCCGGATTGCACTGCTGCCTAGATCCAGGTGCACAAACGACCATCTTATCTGTGCCGCCCATGTGCAGAGTTGTCACTAGAGACTCCCGGCAGTCACCTCTGCTTGTCCCCGTCGTCACTCGTCCGTCACCATAGGACTTCTGGGGGTATAGGAGTTTTGATGATGATGAGAGGTATGATGAGCTGGATGATGGCTGCGCGTGAGTTGATTTATGTGGCGAGGCAGAAGCGCAGGCTGCAACCACACATCTTGGCTCCCCCTTTTCCTGATCCAGTGGTGCAAGTTGCTGCACCAACTGGGGAGAGGGAGAGTTGCAATGGACTGCCGACAGCCCAGTTTGTTGGGTTTCCTTTTAGTAGCCTGTCCATCAGGCATTGCCTTCGTCCGCCGGTGTAGTCGTTGGGTATCCATGGTGGTCACCTCTTCCGCTTATACCGCCGTTGGGGTCTTGTTGAAGCTCTGTAAGCATGCCTGCCTGATGCGGGGATTTGCCCCCAGATTTTTCATTCGGGATTTACTCCCGTAGCCTTATACCCTCCAAGGTTAATCTGAAAGGCAGCGGGGCAATGGCTGGTAGGCGCCAGAACGTGTCCACATGCCAGTGGGCTTTTGCGCCGTCCCTCTGGGTCCGACTGCTACTCCGAGATCCCCTGCTGGTCTAGGCTGGGCCCACGAGGCACCCAGTTACCATGAATTGCCACGAGGAGGCACAGCAGGAGTCTTGATGGTGAGGAGGTTGTGTACTGGCAGGGGAAGACTTATGCAAGTTGCTTCCCTGTTCACCACGGGGGCTAGCCAGCGGCGGCAGCTGAAAGCGAGAGGGAGCAAGCAGTGCTTGCACCTTAACAATAACAGAATGCTGCCACACTAGACTCATTTCACCACCCTGTGTGCGACACATACATACACACACACACACACTACATACACAGTTCTCCCCACACACACTTACCTCCTACATACACAATTCCGCCACACATATACTTACCCCTCATATGCACTTCTACACACTCAGACATACCCCCAATTTATTCATATATATTTTACCCATAAAAACACATTACCTCAGATACACTCACTTACACTCCACACGCACACACTGAAGCCCCCATACCCACTCAACCCCCTCACACACACACACACACACCCACGCACACACACACACACACACATACACACATACACACACACAGTCCAGTCCCAACCATTGTAAAAATTATCAATAACTTGTAATACTGTAACACTGTCACTATGTTGAAATGAACTGTAGTTTGAGCTTTTCCCCATCTAAGTTATTATATGTCTTATTTGTGTCACTTATGTTACTTGTATATTATTTGTAATTCGTAACCCACTCCCCAAATATGTAACTGTATATTTTCAGCCTTCTGGCTGCCAAGCTCTTTCAATAAACCGTTAATTATTATTATTATTATTTACACTCAACCCCCTTTCACACACACACTTAACCCCCCCCACACACACTCAACCCTCCACACACACTCAACCCCCCTCTCACTCAATCCCCCATACATGCACTCAACCCCCCCCCACACACACACACTCAACCCCCTTTCACACATGCATAACCCCCCCACACACTCAACCCCCACACACACACTCAACCCCCCCACACACACTCAACCCCCCCACACACACTCAACCCCCCACACACACTCAACCCCCCCACCCACACTCAACCCCCCACCCACACTCAACCCCCCCACCCACACTCAACCCCCCACACACACATACACTCAACGCCCCACACACACTCAACCCCCACACACACTCAACCCCCCACACACACTCAACCCCCCCCCCACACACACACTCAACCCCCGCCACACTCAACCCGCCACACACACACACACACACTCAACCCCCCCATACACACACTCAACCCTCCACACACACACACTCAACCCACCACACACACTCAACCCCCACACACACTCAATCCCCACACACACTCAACCACCCCCACACGCACTCAACTCCCCCCACACACACACTCAACCCCCCAAACACACTCGACCCCCTCACACACACTCAACCCCTCACACACACACACACACACACACACACACACACACACACTCAACCCCCCACACACACACTCAACCTTCCACACACACACTTAACTCCCTCTCACACACACTCAACCCTCCACATACACTCAACCCCCCACACACACTCAACCCCACATACAAACACTCAACCACCCCCCCCCACACACACATCCAACCCCACCTACGCACACTCAGCCCCCCCCACACACTCAGCCCCCCCCACACACACTCAATTCCCCATACACACTCAATCTCCCACACACAGTCAGCCCCCCATACACACTCAACCCCCCCACACACACGCAACCCCCACACCTGCACTCAACCCTCCCCCACACATTTAACCCCTGCCACACTCAACCCCCCACACATTCAATCCCCACACACTCAACCCCCCACACACACTCAACCCCCCACACACACTCAACCCCCCACACACACTTAACCCCCCACACACACTTAACCCCCCACAAACAATCAACTCCACCCCACACACACACTCAACTCCCACACACACACACACACACACACACTGAACCCCCACACACACTTAACCCCCCAAAACACGCAACCCCCCCACACACACTCAACTCCCACACACACACTCAACCCCCACACACACTTAAACCCCACAAACACTCAACCCCCCACACACGCACTCAACTCCCACACACACACACTCAACTCCCACACACACACTCAACCCCCCACACACACTCAACCCCCACACACACACTCAACCCCCACACACACACACTCAACCCCCACACACACTCAACCCTCCACACACACACACACACACACACACACCAACTCACACTCAATCCCCACACACACACTCGACCCCCACACACACCCCCACACTCAACCCCCCCACACATTCAACCCCCCCACACACACACTCAACCCCCCCACACACACACTCAACTCCCACACACACACTCAATCCCCCACACACACTCAACCCCCCCACACACACTCAACCCCCCACACACACTCGACCCCCCCTACACACAATTAAACCCCACACACACACTCAACGCCACACACACACACACACACACACTCAAACCCCTACACACACACTCAATCCCCCACACACACACTCAACCCCCACACACACTCAACGCCACACACACACACACACACACACACACTCAAACCCCTACACACACACACTCAATGCCCCCCCCACACACTTAACCTTCCACACACACTCAACCCCCCACACACGCTCAACCCCCCGCAAACGGTCAACCCCCCGCACACACTCAACTCCCCCACACACACTCATCACACACACAGACACTCACACACACACTCACCACACATACTCTTATATACACACTCAACCCCCCCCCACACACACAACCCCCCCCACACACACACTTAACTCCCCCACACACATACTGAACTCCCCCACACACTCACCACACACACATACACACACACACACACACATACTCTTACATACACACTCAACCCCCCACACACACTCAACCCCCCCACCCACACACACACACACTCACCACACACTCACACACACACACTCACCACACACTCACACACACATTCACCACACACACACTTAACTCCCCCACTCACACTTAACACCCCACTCACACTCAACCCCCCAACACACTCAACCCTCCACACACGCTCAACCCCCCCACACACATTCACCACACACACACTCAACCCTCCACACACGCTCAACCCCCCCACACACATTCAACCCTCTACACACACTCAACACCCCAAACACACACTGAACCTCCCTCACACACACTCAACCCCCACACACGCTCAACTCCCCCACACACACTCAACTCCCCCACACACACTCAACCCCCCCACACACTCAACCCCCCCAACACACACACACTCACCACACACACACACACACACACACATACTCTTACATACACACTCAACCCCCCCACACACACTCAACCCCCCACACACACTCACCACACACACACTCACCACACACACACACACACACACACTCACCACACACTCACACACACATTCACTTAACTCCCCCACTCACACTCATCCCTCCAACACACTCAACCCCCCACACACTCAACCCCCCACACACTCAACCCCCACATACACACTCAACCCCCCCCCCACACACACACTCAACCCCCCACACACACACACTCAAACTCCCACACACACTTAACTCCCCACGCACACTCAACCCCCCCCCCCCCACACACACACAGTCAACCCCTCACAAGCTCAACCCCTTCACACATTCAACCCCACCCACGCACTCAACCCTCCTCACACACTCAACCCCCCACACACACTCAACCCCCCACACACACTCAACCCCCACACACACTCAACCCCCCACACACACTCAACCCCCCCACACACTCAACCCCCCACATATACTCAACCCCCACATACACACTCAAACCTCCACACAAACACTGAGCCCTTCCACACACACTCAACCCCCACACGCACACTCAACCCCCCCACACACACGTACTTAAATCCCCGCTCACACCTAATCCCCCACACGCTCAATCCCCACACACTCAACCCCTCACCACTCACTCAACCCCCACACATCACACACACTCAACCCCTACACAAACACTCAACCCCCCACACACACACTCAACCCCCCCACACACACCACACACACTCAACCTCCCACATACACACACTCAACCCCCCACACACACTCAACCCCCCTACACACACACACTCAACCCCCCTACACACATACACTCAACCCCCCACACACACTCAACCCCCCACACACACTCAACCCCCCACACACACTCAACCCGCCACACGCACACACTCAACCCGCCACACACACACACACTCAACCCGCCACACACACACACACTCAACCCCCCACACACACACACTCAACCCCCCACACACACACTCAACCCCCCCACACACACTCAGCCCCTCACACACACACTCAACCCCCCACACACACACACTCAACCCCCCACACACACTCAACCCCCCACACACACTCAACCCCCCCACACACACTCAACCCGCCACACGTACACACTCCACCCGCCAAACGTACACACTCAACCCGCCACACACACACACACACACTCAACCCCCCCTACACACACACCCTCAACCCCCCTACACACACACACTCAACCCCCCACACACACTCAACCCCCCCACACACACACACTCAACCCCCCACACAAACACTCAACCCGCCCCCACACACCCAACCCCCCACACACAGTCAACCCCCCACACACTCAATCCCCCCACACACAGTCAACCCCCCACGCACTCAATCCCCCACACACACTCAACCCCCCACACACACTCAACCCCTCACACACACACACACACACACTCAACCCCCCAGAAACACACACTCAACCCCCCCACACACACCACACACATACAACCCCCCACATGCACACAGTCAACCCCCACACACACTCAACCCCACACACACACTCAACCCCCACACACACTCAACCCCCCACACACACACTTAACCCCCCGCCCACACACACACACACACACACACACACCACACACACTCAACCCCCACACACACACTCAACCCCCACACACACACTCAACCCCCACACACACTCAACCCCTCACACACACACAGTCAACCCACCACACACACACTCAACCCCCCACACACACACACACTCAACCCCTCACACACACTCACCCCCCCCCACACACTCAACCCTCCACACATACCTAACCCCCACACACAGTCAGCCCCCGACACACTCAACCCCCCCCCCACACACACACACTCAATCCCTCACACACACACACTCTGAACCCCCCCCACAAGCACTGAACCCCCCCAAACACTCAACCCCCGCACACTCAACCCCCCACACACTCAACCCCCCACACACTCAACCCCACACACATACTCAACCCCCACACACACTCAACCCCACACACACACCTTATAGTTTACTAATTCATTGTGTTATGTCTTTGTTGGAAGCTTAGGTTATGATGTGTCAGTCTGTGTCAATGATATTATTAAGCAAGTTATTTATATTTTGGTCTCCACAGCAGTTATCTCAGTTATCTCACAGTATAGCATGTTAACGTGGTCTCCACAGCAGTTATCCCAGTTATCTCCCAGTATAGCATGTTAACGTGGTCTCCACAGCAGTCATCTCAGTTATCTCACAGTATAGCATGTTAACTTGGTCTCCACAGCAGTTATCTCAATTATCTCACAGTATAGCATGTTAACTTGGTCTCCACAGCAGTTATCTCAGTTATCTCACAGTATAGCATGTCAACTTGGTCTCCACAGCAGTTATCTCAGTTATCTTACAGTATAGCATGTTAAGTTGGTCTCCACAGCAGTTATCTCAGTTATCTCACAGTATAGCATGTTAACTTGGTCTCCACAGCAGCAATCTCAGTTATCTCACAGTATAGCATGTTATCTTGGTCTCCACAACAGTTATCTCAGTTATCTCACAGTATAGCATGTTAACTTGGTCTCCACAAAAGTTATCTTAGTTGTCTCACAGTATAGCATGATAACTTGGTTTCCACAGCAGTTATCTCACAATATAGCATGTCAACTTGGTCTCCACAGCAGTTATCTCAGTTATCTCACTGTATAGCATGTTATCTTGGTCTCCACAACAGTTATATCAGTTATCTCACAGTATAGCATGTTAACTTGGTCTCCACAGCAGTTACCTCAGTTGTCTCACAGTATAGCATGTAAACTTGGTCTCCACAGCAGTTATCTCAGTTGTCTCACAGTATAGCATGTTAACTTGGTCTCCACAGCAGGTATCTCAGTTATCTCACAGTATAGCATGTTAACTTGGTCTCCACAGCAGTTATCTCAGTTATCTTACAGTATAGCATGTTAACTTGGTCTCCACAGCAGTTATCTCAGTTATCTCACAGTATAGCATGTTAACTTGGTCTCCACAGCAGTTATCTCAGTTATCTTACAGTAAAGCATGTTAACTTGGTCTCCTTAGCAGTTATCTCACAGTATAGCATGTTAACTTGGTCTCCACAGCAGTTAACTCAGTTATCTCACAGTATAGCATGTTAACTTGGTCTCCACAGCAGTTATCTCACAATATAGCATGTTAACTTGGTCTCCACAGCAGTTATCTCAGATATCTCACAGTATAGCATGTTATCTTGGTTCCACAACAGTTATCTCAGTTATCTCACAGTATAGCATGTTAACTTGGTCTCCACAGCAGTTATCTCAGTTGTCTCACAGTATAGCATGTTAACTTTGTCTCCACAGCAGTTATCTCAGTTGTCTCACAGCATAGCATGTTAACATGGTCTCCACAGCAGCTATCTCAGTTATCTCACAGTATGGCATGTTAACTTGGTCTCTACAGCAGTTTTCTCAGTTATCTTACAGTAAAGCATGTTAACTTGGCCTCTACAGCAGTTATCTCAGTTATCTTACAGTAAAGCATGTTAACTTGGTCTCCACAGCAGTTATCTCAGTTATCTCACAGTATAGCATGTTAACTTGGTCTCCACAGCAGTTATCTCAGTTATCTTACAGTAAAGCATGTTAATTTGGTCTCCACAGCAGTTATGTCAGTTATCTCACAGTATAGCATGTTAACTTGATCTCCACAGCAGTTATATCAGTTATCTTACAGTAAAGCATTTTAACTCGGTCTCCACTGCAGTTATCTCAGGTATTTCACAGTATTGCATGTTAACTTGGTCTGCATAGCAGTTATCTCATTTATCTCACAGTATAGCATGTTAACTTGGACTCCACAGGAGTTATATCAGTTATCTCACAGTATAGTATGTTAACTTGGACTCCACAGGAATTATCTCAGTAAAAGCTTGTTAACTTGGTCTCCACAGCAGTTATATCAGTTATCTCACAGCATAGCATGTTAACTTGGTCTCCACAGGAATTATCTCATTAAAGCTTGTTAACTTGGTCTCCACAGCAGTTATCTCAGTTATCTCACAGTATAGAATGTTAAGTTGGTCTCCACAGCAGTTATCTCAGTTATCTCACAGTAAAGCTTGTTAACTTGGTCTTCACAGCAGTTATCTCAGCTATCTCACAGTATAGCATGTTAACTTGGTCTGCATAGCAGTTATCTCAGTTATCTCACAGTATAGCATGTAAACTTGGTCTCCACAGCAGTTATCTCAGTTATCTCACAGTATAGCATGTTAACTTGGTCTCCACAGCAGTTACCTCAGTTGTCTCACAGTATAGCATGTTAACTTGGTCTTCACAGCAGTTATCTCAGCTATCTCACAGTATAGCATGTTAACTTGGTCTGCATAGCAGTTATCTCAGTTATCTCACAGTATAGCATGTAAACTTGGTCTCCACAGCAGTTATCTCACAGTATAGCATGTTAACTTGGTTTCCACAGCAGTTATCTCACAATATAGCATGTTAACTTGGTCTCCACAGCAGTTATCTCAGATATCTCACAGTATAGCATGTTATCTTGGTCTCCACAACAGTTATCTCAGTTATCTCACAGTATAGCATGTTAACTTGGTCTCCACAGCAGTTATCCCAGTTGTCTCACAGTATAGCATGTTAACTTTGTCTCCACAGCAGTTATCTCATTTGTCTCACAGCATAGCATGTTAACATGGTCTCCACAGCAGCTATCTCAGTTATCTCACAGTATGGCATGTTAACTTGGTCTCTACAGCAGTTTTCTCAGTTATCTTACAGTAAAGCATGTTAACTTGGCCTCTACAGCAGCTATCTCAGTTATCTTACAGTAAAGCATGTTAACTTGGTCTCCACAGCAGTTATCTCAGTTATCTTACAGTAAAGCATGTTAATTTGGTCTCCACAGCAGTTATGTCAGTTATCTCACAGTATAGCATGTTAACTTGATCTCCACAGCAGTTATATCAGTTATCTTACAGTAAAGCATTTTAACTCGGTCTCCACTGCAGTTATCTCAGGTATTTCACAGTATTGCATGTTAACTTGGTCTGCATAGCAGTTATCTCATTTATCTCACAGTATAGCATGTAAACTTGGTCTCCACAGCAGTTATATCAGTTATCTCACAGTATAGTATGTTAACTTGGACTCCACAGGAATTATCTCAGTAAAAGCTTGTTAACTTGGTCTCCACAGCAGTTATATCAGTTATCTCACAGCATAGCATGTTAACTTGGTCTCCACAGGAATTATCTCATTAAAGCTTGTTAACTTGGTCTCCACAGCAGTTATCTCAGTTATCTCACAGTATAGAATGTTAAGTTGGTCTCCACAGCAGTTATCTCAGTTATCTCACAGTAAAGCTTGTTAACTTGGTCTCCACAGCAGTTATATCAGTTATCTCACAGCATAGCATGTTAACTTGGTCTCCACAGAAATTATCTCAGTAAAGCTTGTTAACTTGGTCTCCAAAGCAGTTATCTCAGTTATCTCACAGTATAGCATGTTAAGTTGGTCTCCACAGCAGTTATCTCAGCTATCTCACAGTAAAGCTTGTTAAGTTGGTCTCCACAGCAGTTATCTCAGTTATCTCACAGTAAAGCTTGTTAACTTGGTCTCCACAGCAGTTATATCAGTTATCTCACAGTATAGCATGTTAACTTGGTCTCCACAGCACTTATCTCAGTTATATCATAGTATAGCATGTTAACTTGGTCTGCACAGTACTTATCTCAGTTATCTCACAGTACAGTATGTTAACGTGGCCTCCACAGCAGTTATCTCACAGTATAGCATGTTAACTTGGTCTCCACAGCAGTTTTCTCAGTTATCTTACAGTAAAGCATGTTAACTTGGTCTCCACAGCAGTTATCTCGGTTATCTCACAGTATAGCATGTTAACTTGGTCTCCACAGCAGTTATCTCAGTTATCTTACAGTAAAGCATGTTAATTTGGTCTCCACAGCAGTTATGTCAGTTATCTCACAGTATAGCATGTTAACTTGATCTTCACAGCTGTTATATCAGTTATCTTACAGTAAAGCATGTTAACTCGGTCTCCACTGCAGTTATCTCAGTTATCTCACAGTATAGCATGTAAACTTGGTCTCCACAGCAGTTATATCAGTTATCTCACAGTATAGTATGTTAACTTGGACTCCACAGGAATTATCTCAGTAAAAGCTTGTTAACATGGTCTCCACAGCAGTTATATCAGTTATCTCACCGTATAGCATGTTAACTTGGTCTCCACAGCAGTTATATCAGTTATCTCACAGTATAGCATGTTAGCTTGGTCTCCACAGGAATTATCTCAGTAAAGCTTGTTAACTTGGTCTCCACAGCAGTTATCTCAGTTATCTCACAGTATGGCATGTTAACTTGGTCTCTACAGCAGTTATCTCAGTTATCTTACAGTAAAGCATGTTAACTTGGTCTCCACAGCAGTTATCTCGGTTATCTCACAGTATAGCATGTTAACTTGGTCTCCACAGCAGTTATCTCAGTTATCTCATAGAATAGCATGTTAACTTGGTCTCCATAGCAGTTATCTCAGTTTTCTTACAGCAAAGCATGTTAATTTGGTCTCCACAGCAGTTATATCAGTTATCTCACAGTATAGCATGTTAACTTGATCTCCACAGCAGTTATCTCAGTTTTCTTACAGTAAAGCATGTTAACTCGGTCTCCACTGCAGTTATCTCAGTTATCTCACAGTATTGCATGTTAACTTGGTCTGCATAGCAGTTATCTCATTTATCTCACAGTATAGCATGTAAACTTGGTCTCCACAGCAGTTATATCAGTTATCTCACAGTATAGTATGTTAACTTGGACTCCACAGGAATTATCTCAGCACAAGCTTGTTAACTTGGTCTCCACAGCAGTTATATCAGTTATCTCACAATATAGCATGTTAACTTGGTCTCCACAGGAATTATCTCAGTAAAGCTTGTTAACTTGGTCTCCACAGCAGTTATCTCAGTTATCTCACAGTATAGGATGTTAAGTTGGTCTCCACAGCAGTTATCTCAGTTATCTCACAGTAAAGCTTGTTAAATTGGTCTCCACAGCAGTTATATCAGTTATCTCACAGTATAGCATGTTAACTTGGTCTCCACAGGAATTATCTCAGTAAAGCTTGTTAAGTTGGTCTCCACAGCAGTTATCTCAGTTTTCTCACAGTATAGCATGTTAACTTGGTCTCCACAGCAGTTATATCAGTTATCTCACAGTATAGCATGTTAACTTGGTCTCCACAGCAGTTATCTCAGTTATCTCACAGTATTGCATGTTAAGTTGGTCTCCACAGCAGTTATCTCAGTTATCTCACAGTAAAGCTTGTTAACTTGGTCTCCACAGCAGTTATATCAGTTATCTCACAGTATAGCATGTTAACTTGGTCTCCACAGCACTTATCTCAGTTATATCACAGTATAGCATGTTAACTTGGTCTGCACAGTAGTTATCTCAGTTATCTCACAGTACAGTATGTTAACGTGGCCTCCACAGCAGTTATCTCACAGTATAGCATATTAACTTGGTCTCCACAGCAGTTATCTCAGTTATCTCACAGTCTAGCATGTTAACTTGGTCTCTACAGCAGTTATCTCAGTTATCTTACAGTAAAGCATGTTAAATTGGTCTCCACAGCAGTTATCTCCGTTATCTCACTGTATAGCATGTTAACTTGGTATCCACAGCAGTTATCTCAGTTATCTCACAGTATAGCATGTTAACTTAGTCTCCACAGGAGTTATCTCAATTATCTCACAGTATAGCATGTTAATTTGGTCTCCACAGTAGTTATCTCAGTTATCTCAAAGTATAGCATGTTAACTTGGTCTCCACATCAGTTATCTCAGTTATATCACAGTATAGCATGTTAACTTGGTCTCCACAGTAGTTATCTCAGTTATCTCACAGTATAGCATGTTAACTTGGTATCTACAGCAGTTATCTCAGTTATCTCACAGTATAGCATGTTAACTTGGTCTCTACAGCAGTTATCTCAGTTATCTCACAGTATAGTATGTTTACTTGGTCTCTACAGGAATTATCTCAGTAAAGCTTGTTAACTTGGTCTCCACAGCGGTTATCTCAGTTATCTCAAAGTATAGCATGTTAACTTGGATTCCACAGCAGTTATATCAGTTATCTCACAGTATAGCATGTTAACTTGGTCTCCACAGCACTTATCTCAGTTATATCACAGTAAAGTATGTTAACTTGGTCTCCACAGTAGTTATCTCAGTTATCTCACAGTATAGCATGTTAACTTGGTCTCCACAACAGTTATCTCAGTTATCTCACAGTATAGCATGTTAACTTGGTCTCCACAGCAGTTATCTCAGTTATCTTACTGTAAAGCATGGTAACTTGGTCTCCACAGCAGTTTTCTCAGTTATCTCACAGTATAGCATGTTAACTTGGTCTCCATAGGAGTTATCTCAGTTATCTCACAGTATAGCATGTTAACTTGGTCTACACAGCAGTTATCTCACAGTAAAGCTTGTTCACTTGGTCTCTACAGCAGTTATATCAGCTATCTCACAGTATAGCATGTTAACTTGGTATCCACAGCAGTTATCTCAGTTATCTCACAGTATAGCATGTTAACTTAGTCTCCACAGGAGTTATCTCAATTATCTCACAGTATAGCATGTTAATTTGGTCTCCACAGTAGTTATCTCAGTTATCTCAAAGTATAGCATGTTAACTTGGTCTCCACATCAGTTATCTCAGTTATATCACAGTATAGCATGTTAACTTGGTCTCCACAGTAGTTATCTCAGTTATCTCACAGTATAGCATGTTAACTTGGTATCTACAGCAGTTATCTCAGTTATCTCACAGTATAGCATGTTAACTTGGTCTCTACAGCAGTTATCTCAGTTATCTCACAGTATAGTATGTTTACTTGGTCTCTACAGGAATTATCTCAGTAAAGCTTGTTAACTTGGTCTCCACAGCGGTTATCTCAGTTATCTCAAAGTATAGCATGTTAACTTGGATTCCACAGCAGTTATATCAGTTATCTCACAGTATAGCATGTTAACTTGGTCTCCACAGCACTTATCTCAGTTATATCACAGTAAAGTATGTTAACTTGGTCTCCACAGTAGTTATCTCAGTTATCTCACATTATAACATGTTAACTTGGTCTCCACAACAGTTATCTCAGTTATCTCACAGTATAGCATGTTAACTTGGTCTCCACAGCAGTTATCTCAGTTATCTTACTGTAAAGCATGGTAACTTGGTCTCCACAGCAGTTTTCTCAGTTATCTCACAGTATAGCATGTTAACTTGGTCTCCATAGGAGTTATCTCAGTTATCTCACAGTATAGCATGTTAACTTGGTCTACACAGCAGTTATCTCACAGTAAAGCTTGTTCACTTGGTCTCTACAGCAGTTATATCAGCTATCTCACAGTATAGCATGTTAACTTGGTCTCCACAACAGTTATCTCAGTTATCTCACAGTATAGCATGTTAACTTGGTATCCACAGCAGTTATCTCAGTTATCTCACAGTATAGCATGTTAACTTGGTCTCCACAGGAATTATCTCAGTGAAGCTTGTTAACTTGGTCTCCACAGCAGTTTTCTCAGTTATCTCACAGTATAGCATGTTAACTTGGTCTCCACAGCAGTTATCTCAGTTTTCTCACAGTATAGCATGTTAACTTGGTCTCCACAGCAGTTTTCTCAGTTATCTCACAGTATAGCAAGTTAACTTGGTCTCCACAGCAGTTATCTCAGTTATCTCACAGTATTGTATGTTAACTTGGTTTCCACAGCACTTATCTCAGTTATCTCACAGTATAGCATGTTAACTTGGTCTCCACAGCAGTTATCTCAGTTATCTCACAGTATTGTATGTTAACTTGGTCTCCACAGCAGTTATCTCAGTTATCTCACAGTATAGCATGTTAACTTGGTCTCCACAGGAATTATCTCAGTTAAGCTTGTTAACTTGGTCTCCACAGCAGTTATCTCAGTTATCTCACAGTATAGCATGTTAACTTGGTTTCCACAGCAGTTATCTCAGTTATCTCACAGTATTGTATGTTAACTTGGTTTCCACAGCAGTTATCTCAGAGTATAGCATGTTAACTTGGTCTCCACAGCAGCTATCTCAGTTATCTCAGTTATCTCACAGCTTGTTGACTTGGTCTCTGCAACAGTTATCTCACAGTAAAGATTGTTAACATGGTCTCCACAGCATCATCAAAGCCTCGGACTTCGGCATCATGCACAAGCTGAGGAGAAAGTGGTGGGGGGATGAGTGTAACACGGGCACCAGCAGAGGCACCTTCCCGCAACTCGGCATCACCAAGACTGTGTCAGCCTTCGCCCTACACGCGGCCGGAATCGTCCTCGGCTCCATAATTCTCGCTTTTGAGATCATCTTCTCCCGCTGTCGCTCCTTGGAAGACAGTAGGTCGAGGACGAATAGAAAGAAGAGGAACAGTAGCTGTAGTGGACGCAGGGAAGTGGGTGTTAGACCAGAAGACTCTTACCTGCCTTACCTGACCCATCCAGAAGGCTAGTGGCAGTGGGAGATGGCCATTATACTGTGTTGAACCACGATCACACGACACAACTAAATATACTTAAGTTGGCGACCCACCAAACGATGATGAGAAAATAATAATAATATTAATAATAGCAATAATAACTTTATGCAGAAACACGTTTATATTAAAAATACAAGCACAAATGTATGTAACTAGGAAACATCCAATAATAATAATAATAATAATAATAATAATAAACGGTTTATTAATAGAGGTGCAGCCGGTGGCTGAAAATATACACACTTACATTTGATTTAGACATAATGATATAGTATGCATTGAATACATTTACAGGGCTGTACAGTACATAAATCAGGAGTTGTTTATTATTTTAACAATAGATGGGATGGTGCTGTTCTTATATCTATCAGTGCAGGCTCTTGTGGGCTGAATTTTGTTGTAGTGGCGGACTGCGCGAGTGTGTGTGTGTGTGACGACCTGGGGTGTAATGGTCAACATGCTCGCCTTGCAAGTGAGTGGAATCGGGTTCTATCCCCGGGCAGGGTGAAACTATGGACAAGTTTCTTTACGCCATTTGCCTCTGTCTACCCAGCAGTAACTGGGGACCTGGATGTTAATCGATTTGCGGATCGTGTTCCGGGGTAATGGTTAGGCAGTGCAGTTGGCGAGTTTTTCGGTCTTCTCAGACTATTCCTTGACATTGGGTCATGCAGCTCGTTAACTTAGGGTTTGGTTGTTGTGTTGGTGACAGCTTCTACACCTTAAAAATTCACGCCTAGGTGGCCCTTGGGTCTGCCATCCTCTTTGTAGTTTTATATAATTTTGTTTTATATATTCGAGATGACAGATTTCTCACTATCATTAAACATTGTTAGGAGGTGTCAACAGGTATTTACAGGTGTTGGCAAGTACTAACAGGTGTCGTCAGGTGTTAGGTGTTAACAAGTGTCAACTATCATGTTACTGTGTAGTAATAAATTTGTGAGTGATTATGTGTAGTCTTCTTTACATACACTTCCTGACTTCATAATCGACCTTATTCGACCTATTGAGGTCAGACCGCTTAAGTTCGACCCTTTTGTGTTCTTATTTGCTCTCATTCGACTTTTCTGACTTCACATTCACCGTCGGTCGATTTTCTGAGTTCACATCGACCTAATTCGACCTCTGGTAAGTCTCTGTCGAGTCTTTGTTTACTTTTCAGAAACCTGACATTTTCATTGTTAAAACTAAGGAAAAAAGTCACTTGATGAGGAAAATATTGAACCATCCGAAGATTAGGCATCCCAGTTTATTTCACCTGATAATTAAACACACTAACTCTTAACGTTAACTTAATCTAACCTAAATTAACATGAGCCTAACCTGATGTTGAGAGAGAGAGAGAGAGAGATAGAGAGAGAGATAATGATCCTTCCTAACCACTTAAATAGCCATAAATATACTCCTCTTACTCAAGTATTTTCTGTCAAGTTCACTGTCACACAAAACTCTTTAACGTCCTCTTAATACCCCCCCCCCCCCCCACCCCCGAGATACTAATATAGTTCTCAGAAACAATAAACCAGTCCACAAGGTCCGTCTGCCTGTGTGTGTGTCCATGCTCAAAAGGCATATCCATAAGGTTAACACATTCATTCTTACACCTGTCATGAATATCTTCCTCATGTGTGCCAAGGTGGAGTGTCAGCATACAACATTAATCTATCTTCCTCCTCCCACACCTGAAGTCTAGGACGTGGACGACTATCAGCCGTGAGGACACTGTTATTATTGTTACTTGATACACTTAGTAGTTGTTGGCATTAATGGAAGGTGTTGGTCACAGGTTGGCCGGGTACACATCAGCGAGAAGTGTGCACACCAGCTGGAGAAGTTCAATTTCACCACAACATTCAGAGGCAAATTGCAGATTAAGGTTAGTGCTTTATCCTGCTTTAACCTTTATTAACTTACCTGTCCAGATCATGAGTATATTCACCTGGACACCTTAATCCTCACTAACTCACTTGTTCACTTGTGTATTGATTACTGTAGGTTACACGTCCAGCCTCCACCTACACCCACAGACAGACACACACACACACACACACACACACACTCTACTACTACTCTGCTGTCACTCGGAAACAAGTATGACGATCATCCAGCTATGATAAAATAATATGAGTTATTAAGGATGTCACCTTCGTTGGTGAGCTCTGAGGTGACTAGAGAAGCCGATACGGGACCGGCAGGGTCAATCACAGATGTTGCACATGTGGAAGGCTACATCTAGTGCGGGGGGAGAGGGGGGGCGGCTGCGGCAGCATCTTTCCGGCGTTAACACTTGTCTGCCTCGGTTTGCAGTTGGGCTAACTCGAAAGTATTGACACCTTCTCGTGTGGCGCTCCTCCAAGCGCTACGGTGTGGAGTAATCGTCTCCCAGGTGAGGGGGTCGATTTGGCACTTTTTCAGGTTTGTCTTAAGACTATTATTATACCTTTGCAGTTGCCCGCCAGTATTACGTTTACTATTCGTTAGGTGACTGTAAAGTAGCTGCTTTGGCAGTCTACTGTCGTCCATGCGGGTAACGTGACCGGGCCAACATAGTTGTTCATGGATAATTGGAGCCTCGATGCTCTTACAGTTGATCTCAGCGAGAATACTGGCCTTTGCTCTCTTGACTTCCCAGCGAACTAAGAGGATGGAACGTAGACTACGTTGATGAAAGTTTTCAAGTGCCTTGAGGCGCCTCCTGTATGTGACCCATGTCTTGGGGAGGACCACTGCTCGATAAACTCGTACGTGCAATTTTGTAGACAATTTCAGCTCCCTAAAGCTGAGGACACGGGTATGGAGTCTGCCGATGGCTTGAGATGCACATCTGATCCGATGTTGAATCTCTTCATCGATGTCCACAGTGGTGGACAGGTGGGAGCCGAGATACTTAAGCTGGATGGATGGTAGAGGTGTGGCTGAAACCAGGGGTAGACTGAAAGAGAATCAGAGTCTTACGTACATTCACCTCAAGGCCAAAGTGTGCATACGCATCTGCGTAGGTGTTCAAGATCTGTAGGTCGCGTTCAGTATGAGCAACAAGGGTGAGATCATCTGCATACTGAAGTTCAGTAATGGAAGCTGCCGACACCTTTGTTCCTACCTGGAGTCGTATGTTGAAAAGATCCTTCATCTGATACTGGATGTCCACCCCGCCGGCAAAATTGGCACTGGCACTAGAAAGGAAGGCAGCCAAGAAAATGGAAAAGAGAGTTGGTGCCAGTACACATCCTTGTTTTACCCCCGTTTGGATGGGGAAGAATTCAGACTGGGTGCCATCGTGCAGGACACTGCCGTTCATGCCATCGTGGAGTTGCCTCACAATGGCGATTAATTTTTGTTTTTTTGGGGGGGTGGGTGCAGCTAAAACGGCTGAGGGTCCGCCAGAGGGCTTCCCTGTTGACCGAGTCGAAAACCTTGGTTAGGTCGATGAAGGCCATGTACAGATCACGATCCCGTTCTCTGCAGTTTTCCTGTAACTGGCGGGCAGCAAAGATCATGACAGTGGTGCCACGTGATGGTCTAAACCCACTTTGAGATTCTGGGAGGAAGTTTTCCGCCTCAGGAAGAAGTCTGCTTAGGAGGACTCGGGCGATAATCTTGGCAGCTACGGACAGCAGCGAGATCCGGCGTTAGTTGCCACAGTCTGACCGGTCTCCTTTGTTCTTACAAATATTGACGATGGAGGCGTCTTTTAGAGCTTGGGCAATTTCCTCCTTTTCCCATATATTCTCCAGGAGAGAGTGGAGACGGTTGGTAAGCAAAGGTCCTCATGCTTTATACAACTAGGCTGGGATTCCATCAGGCTCTGAGGCTTTGTTATTTTTCATCTGTTTGCTGGCATTAGCAACCTCATCCAGGGACACACCCGGACACCGAAACCCTTATTAATTCGCCTGTCCAGATCATTAATATACACACCTGGACACCTTAACCCTTATTAACTCACCTGTCCAGATCATTACTATACACATCTGGACACCTTAACCCTTATTAACTCACCTGTCCAGATCATTACTATGCACACCTGGACACCTTAGCTTACATACGGTGTTAACACCATTCATTGTTATCACTACTATTAATACATTTATTACATTATCATTGTTATTATATTACAAGAATTATTATATTACCTTAATTTCAATATCAGACGTGTTGTATTATTCCCCTCATTCTTTCTTAGGGAAATATGAGACCTCAGTTATATTTGTCTATTTGTTATGCCAGAAAGACAATAAGGACATATAGATGGAATAAAAACACAGAGGTCTGTGTATGTATGTATGTATGTATGTATGTGTAATGACACGAATCACACAAATGTTTTCAATTATGTAAAAATAACGAAAAATCTCTTCAGCTGAGAAAAAATAAAAGCTGTAAGTAAAAAAAAAACATAAATCAGGTAAATATCTTAATAACGGGTCGAAGCTACACCCCCCCCCCCCCACCCCACCCAGTACAAGTGACGCTGATAGTGAAGAACTGCAGAAGATCCTGGGTACTATTATTGCATTATTAAGTCTCTCTCTCTCTCTCTCTCTCTCTCTCTCTCTCTCTCTCGAACTTAATTCCTTACCATCATCAGCTCTTGCCACTCCTGCCAGGGGTTAGTGAGCTAAAACTTGAGTACAAGATCTGCTTCTTGAGTCCCTTGAGTGTGAGGTAGGGGAAGGAAGGAAGGAAGGGGAGGGTGATGAAGAATTACAAAAGATTATAATGATGGATGGTCCAGTGAGGAAGTCTCACTGCTAAATAATTCACAAGCTATCTAACATCACCCGATAATTTCCTCCTTGCTTACTTACCTACCTACCTACCTACCTACCTACCTGGCTGACCTACCTACCTACCTACCTGGCTGACCTACCTACCTACCTGGCTGAGCTATAACAAGCAAGCAGGTGGCGGTGGTGGTGGCTCTTAACAACATACTGTACATTTGGGTTCAGTTATATTCGTATATTTGACATCTTGATCTGCCCAGTAATGCATCCAGTCGTCTCTCAGATATCCAGAGGCTGAGAGACCCTGCCAGCTGCACAGGTATACGTCAACTACACTACACTACACTACACTACCAAAAAGGGATATCCAACCAGCATGATAGTTCCCAAACACTTCAAATATCACCTAACCTCACCTGACTCACGGCAGAGAAACCCAAAACAATGTCATACAATAAATAATAATAATAATAATAATAATAATAATAATAATAATAACTTCTTGTATTCACTGCAGCTCAGACCTTAAGTCCACGTTAATATAATATCAGCATGACAAAAAGCTTCTTGTCGTCTTACTTTCTCAGAAGACATTACTGGGTCTCCCCGCCCCGTGTAGCACCTGGTGACCTTTACCGTGGGATTGTAATCACCGTAATAGCAGTCAGCTTCACTCTAAGGACCTTGGTTATGGGAGAGAAGCAATACCATGAGTACTAGTTATAACAGTGAGGGGTGGTGAGGGAGGGTGGTGGTGAGGATAGTGGTGGTGGTGAGGGAGGGTGGTGGTGAGGATAGTGGTGGTGGTGAGGATAGTGGTGGTGGTGAGGGAGGGTGGTGGTGAGGGGGGGTGGTGGTGAGGATAGTGGTGGTGGTGGTGAAGATAGTGGTGAGGATAGTGATGGTGGTGAGGGTGGTGGTGGTGGTGGTGGTGGTGAGGGAGGGTGGTGGTGAGGATAGTGGTGGTGGTGAGGGAGGGTGGTGGTGAGGGGGGGTGGTGGTGAGGATAGTGGTGGTGGTGGTGAAGATAGTGGTGAGGATAGTGATGGTGGTGGTGGTGGTGGTGGTGGTGAGGGAGGGTGGTGGTGAGGATAGTGGTGGTGAGGATGATGGTGGTGGTGGTGAGGGGGGGTGGTGGTGAGGATAGTGGTGGAGGTGAAGATGGTGGTGTGGTGAGGGAGGGTGGTGGTGGTGAGGATGGTGGTGGTGGTGAGGATGGTGGTGAGGATAGTGGTGGTGGTGAGGATAGTGGTGGTGGTGAAGGTGGTGGTGGTGGTGAGGATAGTGGTGTTGGTGAGGGTGGTGGTGGTGGTGAGGGAGGGTGGTGGTGAGGATAGTGGTGGTGGTGGTGGTGGTGAGGATAGTGGTGGTGGTGAGGATAGTGGTGGTGGTGAGGGTGGTGGTGGTGGTGGTGAGGGTGGTGGTGGTGAGGATGGTGGTGAGGATAGTGGTGGTGGTGAGGATGGTGGTGAGGATAGTGGTGGTGGTGAGGGTGGTGGTGGTGGTGAGGATGGTGGTGGTGGTGAGGGTGTGGGTGGTGGTGAGGGAGGGTGGTGGTGGTGAGGATGATGGTGGTGGTGAGGATGGTCGTGAGGATGGTGGTGGTGAGGATGGTCGTGAGGATGGTGGTGGTGAGGATGGTGGTGACGAGGATAGTGGTGGTGGTGAGGGTGGTGGTGAGGGAGGGTGGTGGTGGTGGTGAGGATGGTGGTGAGGATGGTGGGGGTTAAGATTGGTGGTGGTGGTGAGGATAGTGGTGGTGGTGACGGTGGTGGTGGTGGTGAGGATGGTGGTGAGGATGGTGGTGGTGGTGAGGATAGTGGTGGTGGTGAGGGTGGTGGTGGTGAGAGTGGTGGTGAGGGTGAGGATGGTAGTGGTGAGGGTGGAGGTGGTGGTGGTGAGGATGGTGGTGGTGGTGAGGATGGTGGTGGTGGTGAGGATAGTGGTGGTGGTGAGGATGGTGGTGGTGAGGGTGGTGGTGGTGGTGTTGGTGAGTATGGTGGTGGTGGTGAGGTTGGTGGTGAGGATGGTGGTGGCGGTGAGGATGGTGGTGGAGGTGAGGATGGTGGTGGTGGTGGTGGTGAGGATAGTGGTGGTGGTGGTGGTGGTGAGGATGGTGGTGGTGGTGAGGATGGTGGTGAAGATGGTGGTGGTGGTGAGGATAGTGGTGGTGGTGAGGATGGTGGTGGTGGTGAGGATGGTGGTGGTGGTGAGGATGGTGGTGGTGAGGGTGGTGGTGGTGAAGATGGTAGTGGTGGTGAGGATGGTGGTGGTGGTGGTGGTGAGGATGGTGGTGGTGGTGAGGGTGGTGGTGGTGGTAGTGAGTATGGTGGTGGTGGTGAGGATGGTGGTGGTGGTGGTGGTGAGAATGGTGGTGGTGGTGAGGATGGTGGTGGTGGTGGTGAGGATGGTGGTGGTGGTGAGGATGGTGGTGGTGAGGGTGGTGGTGGTGGTGAAGATGGTGGTGGTGGTGAGGATGGTGGTGGTGGTGGTGGCGAGGATGGTGGTGGTGGTGAGGGTGGTGAGGGTGGTGGTGGTGGTGGTGAGGGTGGTGGTGGTGGTGGTGGTGGTGGTGTTGAGGATGGTGGTGGTGGTGAGGATAGTGGTGGTGAGGATGGTGGTGGTGGTGGTGAGGGTAACGGCAAGGAGTAGTGGTGAGAGGTAATGGCGAGGGGTACTGACGAGGGGTAGTGGCGAGTGTAATAGCAAGGGTAGTGGCGAGAGGTAGTGGCGAGGGTCACTATTTTTCCCGGACCCGCCTTTACTAACCTCAGTAATTCCTTCAGTAAGAACATATGGAGCAATCAAAGTCATTACACTCGCTAGCCGCCCTTATGGAATACCTTCTCTTTGTTATTTTGTCGGTAAATATGTGTAATTAAAAGCTAAATGACCCACAGTACCTGTAAGACATACCCTCAGGTGTTCCCCCCCCCCCCCCACCTACACTATATATCAGTGTTTCATTATTTATGACTTCTTCACTCTGCACAAAAAGGTTCACTATGTAGCTAAATAATTGTTTATTGACCCTCTCTTAGAGTGCCAGATGGTGCCATTGTCAGCAGCTAACACAGGGAGTCGTGTGGTGTAGATTTAAATTCACAATATGTTGAGCAAAAAAAATTCCTTATCTTTTGTTTCTTGTTGCGGGAATCTTGGAAGTTATTGTTCTGTGCGTCACGGAAGAATAAAAATAACACATGACCGTGATGGTGTCTAGAGGCAGGACGTGTTAGCGGTAATCAATGTAGGTGTTAATTATTTATTTACGGCAAGAAAACTGCCCCCCCCCCCTCCCGCCTCACCTGTAATTCTGCGATAATTGCCCACTGATAATGATAGGTATGTGAGTCACCTGTGATAATGACAGGTATGTGTGTTACCTGTGCTAATAACAGGTATGTGTGTTACCTGTGATAATGACAGGTGTGTGTGTTACCTGTGATAATGACAGGTATGTGAGTCACCATCATGATTCACATACAAAACCTTCACCTGGACACTTTTCACTGTTACCTGACCATCAGACGATCTCCATAAAAATATTTTATTTGTGTAGAACATTTTTGAGACACCCTGTATTATTAAACACCTTTGTTAAATATTAATCCTCCTTTTTGTTCCTCACTTCCGTTAACCTCCTGAACGACCTGTTCCAGCACCTCAGTGTCTCAGGTTCACCCCACATTTAGTCAACTAACACAAGGACTCTGACACCATGCAACACGCTCCTTTACAAATAATTAATTTAAATCTTTTGTATGACCTCAGACCTCTCCTGTACTGGGTGCCTGGGTGTTTGGCACGGAGTGTCAGTCACGAGTGAGCGGTGAGAAGCAGTGGGTCATGTAACTCGTCAAGTGTGGTGTACCCCCCTGCTGCTCCTCCTATCCACCTGGATCAAGGTGTACCTCCTGGGTCTTCTCTCTTGGTTATCCAGCAAAATATTAACCCATGTTTATTTTCATTCGGCCACTAAAGATGCTTCGGCGCCATCTATCGAATCCTTCATTGAAATTTTTGTTCATAATTTCGTGTGTCATGGAGCGGTCAGTGTGCGGTCTTAGAGAGAGTGACACAAGACATCATTACTGGATGGCCAGGAGAAGTTTGGAATCTCCCAAGTCTGGGAAAACATCAGAGGTAATGAGAGACCCGTCGACCTCCTACCCTGTACTGGTGGAGGACAGGGCTCTCGCTGTGGCCAGGTCCCAGGACCTCTTGTACACCCTGCCACAGGTACACACCCAACACCAGGTGAGTCTCCAGGGCGCCGCCGGGCAGAGAAGTGAAGGCAACGTCGACAATACCAACGGTGATTGTGAGGCAGAGTGCCCCCCAGCAGGCAATCTGACGCTGACGAGGGAACTCCTGTCCAAGATACTGAAACAGGTGGCCAGTTACCTGCACGTCACCAGCCTCCTCATCCTTACGCACTATAGAAATCAAGGTGGTGTCTCGTAATACTTTCCTTTTTTCTTGTTGAATAAAGAGTTGCACGTATGTATTGTATGTGCACGTGTGTGTGTGTGTGTGTGTGTCGCTCTTCAGTGAGAATGGATGCATATTTGGCCCAGTTATTCATGTTTTCTGGAGCAGCACTAAACGTAAACACACCTTCCTGTTGTTCCTGTCTCTAGTTGATGGAGACATAAAGTAAATAACTCTTCCTCACGCTCAAAAGGACAGCACTTTACACCGATCACCTCTTGGTATGTTTATTTCATTATTAACCTTAGTAGTAGGATGATGTGCCGCTCAGAGAGGCATCTAAACCCTTGAAATATTTCACAATATAACATAACATAACAAATGATACATTAAGGTTCATTTTAGCAGGTTTTCTATATTATTGTCAACATTATCATCTTTATTATTGTGTTCATTAAAATTTTGCACTGATATTAATTCCAGACTATATTAACACGTCTAGGTGTGGCTGACAGCACACTCGTCCAACCATTGCACTAACTTTAGCTAATTATTTATCTTTCTCAAAATAACTTCAATTAGATTGACTTTAAGGCTGTTTCATTGGTTGGTAATTATGTAGCATGCATTATTCATTTCCGTAGCATAAAAGTTGATTGATTTCTAGTGAATTTGAGTGAATTATTCATAGCTTTACGTTGAAGGAATTTAGACCTAGTGAACGATGCTTAATAACCCTGATAGTTGAAGCACCTAACCAATAACCGAGTGTGAGCTGTTTCAAGACCAGACTTGGCCATCAGTGGAGCAGGTTCAGATATATTCAGGAGCCAGTGCATGCCCAGTATTTGCCAACAGAGCTTAACAGAGACGTGACCGATTGCCCAAACGGCTAACAGTGCGCGCGCGTGTGTGTGTGTGTGTGTGTGTGTGCGTGTGTGTGTGTGCGTGTGTGTGCGTTCAAGCGTGCGTGCGAGTCGGTAACTCCTCAATTATAGACGATGAAGGCCTCCTTCAGCGCTGGAAAGAGCACTACCATTCACTGCTCGACCGAAACCCCAATGTGGATGTCCTGACTACCCAGAGGTCCCACAGCATCCAATGCTGACCCACCTCAGCTATCCTCCATCCCTGGATGAGGTAGCTACTGCCATCAAACAGATGGAAAATTGCAAAGCCTCAGGGCCTAATGGAATCCCAGCCGAGGTGTATAAAGCAGGAGGACCTCTGCTTACCAGCCATCTCCACTGTCTACTGGAGAATATATGGGAAGAGAGGAAATCCCCCAAGCTCGTAAAGACGCCTCCATTGCCAATATTTAAAAGAACAAGGGAGACCGGTCAGACTGTGGCAATTACCGCGGGATCTCGCTGCTGTCCGTAGCTGGCAAGATTATCGCCCGAGTCCTCCTAAACAGACTTCTTCCTGAGGCGGAAAACTTCCTCCCAGAATCTCAATGTGGCTTTAGACCATCACGTGGCACCACTGACATGATCTTTGCTGCCCGCCAGATACAGGAAAGGTGCAGAGAACAGCGTCGTGACCTGTACCTGGCTTTCATCGACCTAACCAAGGCCTTCGACTCGGTCAACAAGGAAGCCCTGCCGTTTTGGCTGCCCACCAAAATTCATCGTCATTGTGAGGCAACTCCACGATGGCATGAACAGCAGTGTTCTGTACAATGGCACCCAGTCTGAGTTCTTCCCCATTCTAACGGGGGTTAAACAAGGGTGTGTACTGGCACCAACTCTCTTTTCCATTTTCTTGGCTGTCTTGTTTACTCGTGCCAGCGCAAATTTAGCCGGCGGGGTGGACTTCCGGTACCGGATGATGGGTCTTTTCAACATAAGCCGACTCCAAGCAAGAACAAAGGAGTTGGCAGCTTCCATTACTGAACTACAGTATGCAGACGACCTCACCCTTGTCGCTCACACTGAATGCGACCGACAGGAGATCCTGAACACCTTGCAGATGCGTATGCATGCTTCGGCCTTGAGATGAATGTACGTAAGACTCAGATTCTCTTTCAGCCTGCCCTTAGTTCAGCTACACCTCCACCATTCATCCAGCTTAACGGTACTACTCTCTCTAATGTTACCCGCTTTCGGTATCTCGGCTCCCAACTGTCCACCACCGCGGACCTTGATAAAGAGATTCAACATCGGATCAGATGTGCATCCCAAGCCTTTGGCAACTCCAAAACCGTGTCTTTAGCTGTAGGGAACTGAAATTATCTACAAAGTTACACGTATATCGAGCTGTGGTCCTCGCCACCCTGCTATATGTCAGAGAGACATGGGTCACACACAGGAGGCACATCAAGGCACCTGAAAACTTTCACCAACTTAGTCTACGTTCCATCCTCCGTGTTCACTGGGAAGACAAGAGAACAAATGCCAGTATTCTTGCTGACACCAACTGTAGGAGCATCGAGGCTACCATTATCCATGAATAACTACGATGGACTGGCCATGTTACCCGCATGGACAACAGTAGACTGCCAAATCAGTTACTTTACAGTCATCTAACGAATAGTGAACGTAATGCTGGCGGGCAACTGAAGAGTTATAAGGATAGTCTGAAGACAAACTTGAAAAGGTGCAAAATCGACCCTCTCACCTGGGAGACGACTACTCCACACCGTAGCGTTTGGAGCAGTACCATACAAGAAGGTGTCAATACTTTCGAGTTAGCCCGACTGCATAACGAAGCAGACAAGCGCCAACGACGGAAAGACGCTGCCGCCGCCCCTCCCGCACTAGATGCAGCCTTCTACATGTGCAACTTCTGTGATCGACTCTGCCGGTCCCGTATCGGCTTCTTTAGTCACCTCAAAACTCACCAATGAAGGTGGCATCCTTAATAACTCATATCATTGTATCATAGCTGGATGATCGTCAAACTCGATTCCGAGTGTCAGCAAAGTAGTAGTAGTAGTAGTGTGTGTGTGTGTGTGTGTCTGTGTCTGTCTGTCTGTCTGTCAGTCTGTGGGTGTAGGTGGACGTGTAACCTACAGTAATCAATACACAGAAACACCTTAGTTCCTGGGTGACGAGAATTATGGTGACAGGTGGGCTGAGATACCCACCTGTCTCAGTACTGTGTCACACTCCTGTACTCCCCTGTATGACTCTTGGACGTGAGGGATAATGTGACGCTTTTGAGGAATATTTGGATCATGAAGATATCCTTTATGTATTTCTCAGTTTTGGTTTCGACAATTAAAACTGATTTGAATTTAATCCAAATGATAAGTGATTAATATCACTAACATCTTAACTAACGCTATTTATTCTACCGTAACTTAACCTAACATAACATATCCTAACTTGTCCAAACTTAATTTCTCTCTTAACCTAGCCTAACCAAATATAAACTAGTTACAGTTTAGTTATCAAGATAGCGACTAGCATTCTAAATAAATAAATAAATGTACCGTTGTAGTGGAACTTACATACACCGTTAATAAAATATTGATTGAAGAAGTTTTGGGGAGTGAACAGTGAGACGATGTGGAGCTTCTCGGAGGGTGGCGTCCTACCGTGGCCTAGCAAATGAGCCACCTGGACCAAACTTGGCATGGCTAGCAAGTGTTTCCTTGCTTCTCTCATGGACAGTTCTATGTTGGATGCTCCAGAGTGGGAACTGGCAAAAATCTGTACATACTTGCTGCTAATGGCAAAACCAAAAATGTGGTCTACCCTAATGCACTACAGTGAGACAATGTGGAGCCTCCCAGAGGGTGGCGTCTTCCCGTGTGTGTCCGCCCGAGAATCTCGGAAACTACTTTACCGATCGGTAGTGATGATGGATGGTGTTATATGTAGTGATGATGGATGATGTTATATGTAGTGATGATGGATGGTGTTATATGTAGTGATGATGGATGGTGTTATATGTAGTTTTTTTATTATTATTATTAATATTTATTGGGCACTCCCCTACATCCTTGTATAAGGTGAAGCACAGAAACGTTTACAGTGCCCAACAGGGAAGCATGCTAAGTTCATGCTTGCCTTTATATCTCATGAGTTAAGGGCATAGAAGCCTGAAGAGTCAATGGTTTTTATGTCATCAAGTTATTGGAAGCTCCATCAACTTGTCCCTGAATATGAATTCTCAACTTTCGATTTACACCAGGTACCTACTTTACTGCTAGGTGAACAGGGACTACTGTAATGGGGGCTAGGAAGTATGTCCAAACAACTACCACCGGCCCGGGAATCGAACCCGTGACATCTCGCTTGCGAAGGCAAGAGCGGTGCCACTCTACAACCAGCACCCCTGTTATATGTAGTGATGATTAGACAATAAAATAATTTCAGTTTAATGCTAAAAAAATATACTTTGCTGTACTGTTGTAGTGAAAAACATGGTGGAACTTACATACACCGTTAATGGACAATTGATGGAAGAAGTTTTGGGGATTGAACAGTGAGACAATGTGAAGCCTCCCGGAGGGTGGCGTCCTACCGTTGCCTAGCGGATGAGCCGCCTGGAGGGCGGCGATTCTGCTAGTATATATATAAAATTACCGTATAGTGAATATCAAAACACTATAACTATTTTGCAAAATTGTCCGATGAATTTAATGGCGGAGTAAACAATTTATTTTCACCCTGAATCCTTGACTTACATCTCAGTGAAGAATCTTAAAGGATCACTGACACACTTAAATTATTCACCTGTTTAGTTTATAACCCCCAATATTGATTTGGCTTCCCTCATAGTGTGTAGGTGAGCTTTTGTTAAGTAAGGATTAATTCATCATCTTATTCGGGTCAATTAGACTTTTGTAATGGCCCTTGCTTCATAAACAGAAGAATTATATAAATGGGTTAATTACATTTGATTTATATACTGATTCATCCCCTGTAACTTGCACGTGATAAGGTGTGCCCACGGGAAGCTGCGTCATATTATGCTGAGTAAAGGCATAAAGTAGCCGGTTCCTGGCCACCTAAAGCGGGCAGTAGCTTGATATCCTTGACTAGAGGAAGACGTTATTTGAGAGCCGCAGTGCATGGCTCCGTCTTCCCTCGAGGGAGGACGACGGACCTATTCCGCTCTCCCTCAATGGGTCACTACTCAGAGTCTCACTCACAAACTTACATCGAACGGACGTTGATTCACGGTCTATATACATTGCCGCCGTCCTTTCTCTTCACGCTCATAAATAGTGGAAGTTACGGTTGATCTACACTCAGGAATTATACAAACAATACTTTTTAATAAAAGAAGAAACTTCAATTGGGTTTCGTTACTAAAGCCCAATATAATATATATGTATACCAATCTGGTTATCTTTGAATTAACCAGCCGGTTCATATAGGTGGCAGCTACGGTCGTGACCGATATAATATCAGTCTACATACCAAGACGTCAGTGTTTTGTGAAACAAGAAAAACAAAAACAGTAACGAGTTACACAACATATCCGAGTGTTGTACTATATCCCGTATTGAGACGATTGTAATTGAGTGTTTTTCATTCTGTCGCCCAGAGGAGGTGCAGAATTATTCCAATAACCGAAACTGAGTTATTGTTGACTTATTACCATACGGCTAGTTGGTGATATCTCTGTTAACGACAAGTGAGGGAGGTCAGGAAAGCGTCTTGTCAGCATTCTGACCCTGTGCCCAGCCACTTGGATATACTGTAGAGGTACTCCCCTGTCGTGAAGTGGATTCACCCGGCGTTTGTCATTGCAGCTTGCACCTACTCACAGTGGGAGGGAAGAGTGGGGTTACCCACCCACCACCCCCACACCTGGGACCTTCTGTGGATCACGTTTTCTGTGAAGACCTCCAACAGTGGGACTCTATACGAAATAGCTTCTCAAGTGATGGTGTTATATATATATATATATATATATATATATATATATATATAATATATATATATATATATATATATATATATATATATATATATATATATATATATATATATATATATAAACAGTATATATATATATATATATAAACAGTATATATATA